>JAYJMI010124319.1:0-10653 GCA_036873855.1 Sarsia tubulosa
TGATTATGTTTAAGTTAATGTTATTAAAACAATGACAAAGGTGTTGAATAAATGTTCTTGTTCAAATAAGGATTGTCCCGTGATATTAATAAAGATTCCATAATTAACAATTTATAATTGTTTTGATCACTAGTTAGTATTTTGAAATCAGAAAAATCACAAAGGTGATTACTGATCAATAAATGATCTGATATAGCTGAAGGCTTTAGGTTAACAACTCTTTTCCCAGTCACTGGAGGTAATCCCAAATGCTCACACGCTCTAACTTTAAAATGACGTTCTGTCTTACCATAGTAAGAGACATTGCAGTCTCTACACGTAAATTGGTATAATAAGTTAGAGCGTAGAGCATTGGGAATGATGTCTTTAAATGAGAAAATTGAAGATAACCTATTTGTTGACTTAAAAATAAGTTTAATTTTACAAGTTGGTAAAAGTCGTGCAAAGCATGAATGTATTTGTTTTCTAAGAACTATAGATAAATTTCCCATAAATGGTAATATTAATAGGAACTTTTTTAGGAACTGCGAGGGCTATCTTTTTAGGAACATATAGTTTTTGTAAGAAAATTTTGATGGAAATTTCAATCAAACTAGCAGGATAGCCATTACGTTTAAAAATGTCTCTCAAAAATTCAATCACATCATGAAACTTCTCATAGTTAGAACACAATGAAAAACATCTATGTAATAATATAAAAACTAATGACTTTTTGTACGTTTCGTCTATAAAACTGGTATAATGTGTGAAAACGCCACTAAAATTAGGTTTTCTATAGACAGATGTTATGAATTGTTTATTTAAGCGAGATATCTTGATGTCTAACAATGAAAATGAAAATATTTTATATTTCAGAAGTAAATTTCATGCTAGTATGACGACTGTTCATATAGTCTATAAATGGTTGTAAGTGTTCTTTAGATTTCATCTACATAGCGTTTATATACAACTAGCTTAAAGCTTAAAGGACAATTTTCTAGCCAGACCTTTTCATAATGGCAAAGAAAAGCATTAGCGAGGGTTGGTCCTAGGGGAGATCCCATTGCAACACCATCTGTATGGTGTTAGCAGATTATTTTTCAGCTTATATCATAAATTGTACATCTCAGCAAGGGGGCTAACTTTGCGTTTAAATTTTTTTTTTATTATTATTTATATTTTTATATATATGTATTTATAAATTTTTTCTAAGAATAAGATTTTTTATATTATGTGTTTGTTTTATTATTGTGCTGTGTAAACATCACACTGCAACCTAGGTTCCTACTGATGACTGCTTCGGCAGACCTTCTTTAGGTGGTCCCGCTTAGGTTGTAGTGTTGTAGCGAGTCTAGGAGTAGGGACCGAAACTACGCTATTACATTCGTGTGATGTTCGTAATGTTTTGTTTATTGTTGTGTATTTGTTGTCGTCTATTTTTTATGGAATTATAAATATTACGGATATTTTTTATTTCATTTTATTCTTTTTTTATTTTTTACTCAACGAATTTCCTGAAAAGGGGAGAGCATTTGTTAATATTATAATTACAAAGCTCTTTAAAGCTACTGCTTTTCATAAAATCAACTAATTTGATGTTAAAGGCAAGCAACCTGCATTACGGCAGGTCGAAATGATCACTGTTTTGTTTAACTTGAAAAATTGAGTAAATTATAAAAAGGGTATTATTTTTGAGAGTGCAAGTACCTTTAAGTTTTTGTAAAAAACATCTGTCATTTAAATGAAAAATAAATATACAGAAGGTGGTTTTATAATAATCTCACTAGTTATTTAGAAATTGGAAAGCCTTTCGAAAATGGAAAAAAACATAGAAATGTTCAATATTTCTTAATCTATGTTTATAAAAATTAAGAGAATTAAAAAAAGATTGAGTAGTCTATCTTTATCTTTATTAAAAAGTTACATCATAACGTTACAGGGACTTTTAAATGTAAAAATATAAGGAATTTCGTTAAAAGTTTTCTCGGTACACGGATTATGATATTAGGATTTTATTATACCAAAACTTTTATAACAGCATACTTTAAAGGAAGAAAGTAATGCGGAAGAAATGCAGAGCATTCGCGAAAGTTTATTCTCGCGAAATTAAGTTTTTTAATTCTTGTCTCAACTTATTAATTTAACAAATCGTTTTCCTAGCAAAATTACTACGTTTGTTCTTTACTTTTTTGCTAACTCGCGAAAGTTTATTCTCGCGAAAAATGACAAAAGAAGCCATTTTCGAAAGTTAATTCCCTCAATTTCACGGTTCGTTTTCCTTGCGAATGTTTCTTCCGCATTACTTTCTTCCTTTAAAGTAATAAAAGTAATAGCAGTATCGATTGCTAATCTTTCATAGATGTGGGTTCGGATTTTCAAAATAATTTCTCATATATTTAACTCCAAATTCATTGTTGCAAACATTTGCCAATTTATTATAATATCTGCAACATTTCTATCAATCAAATCGAAAAACATCAATTATAAACCTATCAGCATACTATATGTTAATTAGTACTTATGTATCACTATTAAGATGTAATTTTCCCCTTAATACAGCTATTAAAATACCTCAAAATGATTAGCTACATGCCGTATTAATTGTACTGTAGAATAGCTAATGATTATAATGGTTAGCAACTAAGTGGCTAATATAGTGTTTGGTTTGATTATGCAAAGTTTACATGTATATTTTTATTTTTGACAGATGGAAATTGGATTTCACAAACAATGAGTCAACTTTTATTTTGAGCTGGTAGTTTTGCTATATATATGAGTTTATATTATAAGAATTTTAGTTGGTATAGAAAACCTTGATATAGGTAGGGATAATGATAACAATTCAGAGGATGCTGTTTTTTTCTGCTTAAGTATTAATATAAATATATACTAGTATTATATGTTTGTATTATCTTTGCTTTGGCACTATACTTTTGCCATACACTATAATATTTCGATATAAAACAAAGCATAAGTGGGAATTCGTTTAAGCATGCTCTAAAGCGCAATTTATTTGAAGATCTTGAATTTAAAGAAAAATATATTTAGCTTTTCTAATAATCTTTTAGGTGCAAGTTTTTTCGTAAGTATTTGTTTCTTTTTAGTATTAAGTCAAGGTATCATTTAAACAACCCTTCGCTTGATTTTGGAGTGCTCTTCCAATGGATTATCGCAGCAATTATTTATGCGAATAGGGACAACAATATAAATTTGGCCATTTGGCTTGTTTTGTGTCATTCTTGATACTATCCTTCTCCCTTTTACAAGTCTTATTTTTTTTTTTCAGATTTATTGATTTTATAATGTATATATTGTTTTTATTACTTAAAATATATTTTTGTATTTTAATACTTTTCTTTGAATTTAAATTGTAACTATAATGGTAGCGAAACAAACTTATTTGAACCGGAAAGGCAGCTATTATCATGCTTGTGCGGAATATTGCACCTTAGAATACTTTTCCGAAGCACCAAATTTAAAATTTCACTTGAATAGGATTTTACCTACTTTACTGCAAAATGTATATGATTAGATTAATAAGAAAGAAATAGCAAATAAGAAAAAAAGCAAGAATTAACAAGAAATATTTATTGTTCCGTAACGTTCGCGTTGATATTGGGAATGACCTATATTGCAATGTGGTGACATTTTTATTTTAATCAACAAAGCATGGACGGTATCAACAACGAAGATAAGCCATCTTTATAATTATTGCCTTTCAAACAACCACAAATTCCTAATTTAACATTTATACATTGATTAGTTACACATGACTTTCGCGTAAAGTATATGATCACAAGTACATTTTATTTTATAAGTTGATGTGAATAGCAACCTTTTATGAAATACTTTTTGGCACAGGATTTAGCACAGGATTCACTTTCTAGTACAGGATTCAACTTTAATGCTCTGTATCGCTGATATAATATATATCCAATGAGGATGGAAATGTTCACTGAAAATACCTTAACCAAATCTCTATAGCATAAAAAAAAGTGCTACATTTCGGCGAAAATTCCTAAACTACGGATATTTGAAACTTAAAATTACATTTTACGAGTATATTAAAGCAAGGTTAGCCAAACTAGCAAATTTAACCATTTTAAATATAGCAATGACAATACCTATCATCATACCTTTCAAGGTGGACCTATTCAAAACATCCTTAGTTGCGGTAATTTTCACCAATGACTTTTCGGACTCCCGGCTTTGCCGACAGAGTCCTATAAATTCAGGCTAGTTCGTCCGTCCATCCGTTTGTCCATTGATTTCTCAGAATCGCTTCATTATTTTTTTCTAATTTTTTGCATGATGTTAGATGTCCATAAATGCTAAAAAGTGACAGAGCCTAATTTTTATTGAAAATTCTTGTTTGCCCGAAATCGGGGTAAATAGGACAATTTTGGGCCCAAAATAGACATTTTGTCCTGTATCTGAAGATCAGTTCATTAGATTTTTTTTAGTTTTTTGCATGAAGTTACAACATGTTAAGAGGTAACAAATGACACTATTCCTATATTTCTGAAAATTCTTGTTTTGGGCAAGCGAGACAATTTTCGGCCCAAAATAGACATTTTGTCCTGTATCTCAAGATCTGTTCATTAGATTTTTATAGTTTTTTGCATAAAGTTAGAGCATTATAAGAAATAGCTAACGACACTATTCCTATATTTCTGAAATTTCGTTCCTTGGACAAGCGAGAAAAAATTGGGCCCAAATTAGACATTCTCGTTTTGAGTAGGCAAATTTGGTTTGTTCATTAGATTTTATTATTAATTTAAAAAACCATTACCGGGAGTCCAGCAGTCAATTTTTCAGCAGTCAGACTTATAATTAGATTTTACAAGTATAATAAAACCAAAGCTGACCAAACTAGCAAATTTAACCATTTCAAATATAGCATTGACAATACCTATTATCATGCTCTTCCAGGTGAACCCATTTGAAACACCATCAGTGGCGTGAAAATTGCTAAACTACGGATTAGTTAAATGACGAAACAAAAATAACGCACGCAAAATGAATGCTATTGTTATAAGGCTCTCGTTTTTCATCTAAAATTTACTTTGTTTCTTATTTTGTGTTTTTTTATTCCTGGCCTCAGGGACTTTTATATAATCTTTATAAAGTGTTGGATTTGTCTTTTTGTCTTGGAGCTAGAGCTATGTTGCTTTTATGTTGCAAGCATCACTAGTCGTTTCATGACAATTTTTATTTTTTAACCGACCATAAATTCTTTAAGTCTGACGCTATTATAAATCTGAAAACTTGTCGAGTCAACCACATGCATTGTAACAGTAATTGTTTTGTTTCAAATTAATATATTCTAGAACGGTATTATATAGTTAGAAGATACGTGTTTCCGACAGCCAGTCATTATTTTTTAATTATTAGTTGGAAACTTAGCGGGCAGATTGTGGTTACTTTTTAAAGAAATTACGCTTTAATTGTAAAATATTAATCAATATATATCTTCTAGTAATAACAATTAATTAAAAAATGCAAGTTTGGTTTGTTAATGTGTCTTCACCAATGTAGACCAATAAAAACTCACTCTAACTGAGTCACTCTAACTGAATCACGTTAATTAATGTTATAAATTTGACAGCATACTGTTTTTATGGTGTACCTTATAGTAAGAGGTATATGGTGACCCATCATTGTCAACTAAATATTAACGATAATAGCAACAAATTTAGTCTTATTTTTAAATAATTTCCTTAAATCAATTTTAATTCATACAAATCTTGCAAGCTTTTTCAAATTTGAATTTAAATTTCAAGATGAAACTTGAACAGATTTCAATATCAGTTTGATTTTGAATTGCAAAACTGTTTGGTAAACCGATTATCTGTTTTGTTTTGCATTTGGAAAGTCGTTTTAACTTCCATTTGCAACGTCGTTTGTATATTTGTTTTGACTTCCATTTCCAACTTCGTTTATATTTGCAAAGTCATCGGTATAGTAGTTTCGTCTTTCATGTGAAAAATTGTTTGTGTAGTCATTTCAATATTTGTTATAAAAGTACCTAATACATAAAAAGTTGCTTAAAGTCTATACTAGTTTGCATTTGTAATTTGAATTTGAAGTTAAATTTTACACTTCATTTCCAATCTCCTCTTTGATGTCTGCTTTATTTCCCGAAATCAAAAACTCAAATGGCAACGATGGGCCATCGTCTAGAGTAAACATCTTTCTTTATGTATTCCTAAGATTAGGAAGTAATATTAGGAATTCCCTAACTTACAATTTTATTTTACAGAGAGGGAAACACCCTGAGTTTTATTAATATGAGGCATCGCGCGATTCATTTATTTTAGCTATAATAAAATAGTATGTTACGTCAGTGTCATTGTAATATAGGGATTCCGTCCCATGAATACCGGATTTTTGAATTGCTCTAATTTATCTTATTTAAAATCACTTTGAAAACTGTTCAAGTATAGATGTTTTTCATAGGAACAGAAATATAAAAGGTAGAAAGCTCCTTTTCATTTATGGACGAAATTTGACTGCAGAAAAATGTAAGGATGAATAAAGTACATGTAATAGATTTATTTTTCACATTGTGTATGTCTGGTTAAGTTATCTTCTATTTTAATTTTTCTCTTCTCTATCCTATGTTAATATTTCAGAATATACATGTTGATCGTTACTCATCTGATCAGAGAGCTTATCTTAGTATATTTTCACATCAGCTAGAACTCTGGCCATCAGTCGAATGAACTTACGGATATAGAAAGGATTTATTAACCACACAACCAACCCTAATGGACTGCAAAGCTAACGCCTAACATACTACCTAGCAGTGGTCAGGGTTTGAACACGGTGTATTGCGGTGCAAGTCCGTGGAAAAATCTGATACACACGCTTTTGTACCGCAATGTACCGTGTTCAAACCCTGACCACTGTTATGTATAGGCTTTGGCTATGTAATCCAGTATAGTAGTTCTTACGAAGTACTATCGAGTGCCGAATAGACGGGGAGGGGTCATATTAGGACGGCTGGTGGAAAAATAACAAATCAGAATTTTCTTCTCTCTTCTTCTTTTTAACTGATCCAATCACTATAACATTTTCAATCACATAAACAAGTTTGTCGTTAGTATTGTTTTCTTTCCAACTATTTATTTTAAGTCATGTGACATGACAATGACGTCAGCATTTAAAATTACGTCATTTTTAAAATTTGAGCAACTTTGTGACGTCATATTTTCAACGTAAAATTTAAATCAAATTTAAAAAAAACAATTACCTTTTTTCTAACTGTCCTATAAATGTTGAAAATATTGTTTGTAAAACTAATGAAAACTCTAAATTTTAGTGATAAAGCCTTTTTAAGAAAAGTCTAGCTTTTTTGCACCAAACGGCAAAGCTACAAATATAAACTCCGTACGGACACTGAAAAACGTTCTTCTCGTGTCTTTATAGTATTTTATTAAAAAGGGAAAGTCAAAGTTGGTAGTAATTCATATCTTAATCAACTATTACATGATGCGAGAAGTTACTACAACAATAACAAAATTGATAACAATACTACAGTACTAATCATGCTTTAGCTGGGGTGTAAATCCGAG
Organism: Sarsia tubulosa; assembly: GCA_036873855.1. Classification (NCBI taxonomy): domain Eukaryota; kingdom Metazoa; phylum Cnidaria; class Hydrozoa; order Anthoathecata; family Corynidae; genus Sarsia; species Sarsia tubulosa. Next base: position 7,557 of record JAYJMI010124319.1, read on the forward strand.
AGGTTTTTTACACACTTCTGCAAATTAATTCATAAATATATGTAAAACGAGTTAGCCTTATACAAAGTTACCGTGGCTTAACTTGCTAAATTGGTTGGAAATGTTCTTTACTTGAAGTTTTTTAAATACAAATAATTTTTTTGAAGATATAAACAATAAGTTTTATCTACGGAAAAACTAAGCAGGCTAACTGAGCATACAATGTGGTCACCCACTGAAATGTACCTTCGGGTTGAGAAGTTTAAAGCTTTCTAAAACTTTAGAAAAAAACTACTGTTCTATTTCATATTTTGTCCTTCAAAATTTATCTTGATAATGGAGGTCAATCATGGCCCAGCATTGTCAAATATTTTTTTTAGTAATCTATAATATGGAAACAAAAAGGTCAATATAATCTCCAGTTGCAAATGCGGAAATAGAATCAAAATTCAAAACGAAAATTAAAATGACATACGAAAGGTCAAATTAAAATTGTCAATCAAAAGACAAACGGAAGTGAAAAATAAAAACTTAGACGAAAATTAAATTCAAATCCAAATTTAATCGCACGCTAAAGTCAAAATCGAAATCAGAATTTATTTCAAAAACAAAACAAAAGTAAAATTCAAAATTCAAATGAAATTATAATATGAAAGTCCAAATCAAAAGCAAAGTTCAATTCAAATACAAAACGATAGTCAAAATAAAATCAAATCGTATGCCAAGGTTAAAAGTAAATTCAAAAGAAAGTCATGCATTGCAAAGTTAAAACCAAATTCGAAATGGAAATCAAAAAAACTCAAATCAAAGTCGAAAGTACAATGGGAATGGGATTAAACCGAATATGAAAGTAGGAATTAAAAGAAAACCAAATAAATAGACAAATAAACATATAAGTTAAACATCTTATTCAATAATAACAATAAAAAATAGTTTAACTCTACAAATGTTATGTAATATTTAGTTGACAATTATGTAGTGTGCTATATTATTTATATTTTATTTTTAGCTGAAAAAAAATATGAAGGGATTAGTATTCGTGATGTTTTATTTGATATCAATTCATGGTTATTATTACAATGACAGATTTTATGATAACAGTCAGTATGAAAGGTAACTCTTTAGCAGAAATAGCTTTACAAGTTCATGCTTTTTAACTTTTTCTTTTTGGACTCTCGGCTTTGCCGACGGAGTCCTATAAATTCAGGCTTGTCCGTCCGTCCGTTCGTTCATTGATTTCTCAGAATTGCTTCATTAGTTTTTTCTAATTTTTTGCATGATGTTAGACATCCATAAATGCTAAAAAGTGACAGAGCCCGATTTTTATTAAAAATTCTTGTTTGCCCGAAATCGAGGTAAATGGGGCAATTTTGGGCCCAAAATAGACATTTTGTCCTGTATCTCAAGATTTGTTCATTAGATTTTTCTAGTTTTTTGCATAAAGATAGAGCATAATGTGAGGTAAGAAATGATGCTATTCCTATATTTCCGAAAGTTCTTGACTTTGGCAAGCGAGGCAACTTTAGGCTAAAAATATTCATTTCTTCCTGTTTCTCAAGATCTGTTTATTATATTTTTCTTGTTTTTTACATGAAGTATCAAAAATCATACTATTCCTATATTTCTAAAAATTCTCGTTTTGAGCAAGCAAGCAAATTTGGTTTGTTCATTAAATTTTTTTATTGATTTAAAAACAATTACCAGGAGTCCAGCAGTCAGTTACAGTTGTCAAGTATTATTTTAGTAAGGTTGATAATGATAAGAAAAGGAAGAGATAAAAAAAGTGTTTAGACATTTGTTTTGTATTAAAAATAGCGACGAACTTCTCTATTTTGAATATATCATATTCTTTGCTAAAATTATGGTAAATATTTTGGTTACAAACAAGCGACACTGTAGAAAACGATAAGTATGAAATACTGTAATAAGTTGCTAAAGCTTGCATCAAATTATTAGATTCTAGTTGTAGATCATCTCAGAACAAAACGTTAAGCGAAAATCATGCGAAACTAATCGATATCTAAATGTTCATTTTCTGTTCCCTAGCGACGTATTGATTAAGCTTTATCCGAAAGTTGATTCTCATATTGATGCTTTGAAAGACTATATGGAAGAAAAAGAGGTATATTAAACGAGCATACTTTTATATACACTATCGTTTTCAATGTTAGATAAATAATTTTTTTTAAAAAAATACCCAGCCCTTTAACGAATAAAACTTACTATTAACCTACTTTCCAGTAATCACTTTATCAAATAATAGATTCTATTGGAAACAATTATAACTAACATAAATGAATATTGCTTCTAAACAATATAGACGGCAAATTTTATAATATATCACGGTAACTTTATACCATATTATGATTCTGATATTTTGAGTGTTTTATCATTTTGCTTCTCTTTATATATTGCTTTAGATGATATTTATTCTTGTTTAGTTTGATGTTTGGAATGATTGCAATAGACAAGGACATAGTTGTTTGGTACGACTTCATAACTATCAATTGAAAAGCTTAAAACAGTTTTGCAAAAAGCAAAAAATCTATTTTGATTTTATGTCGTACAACGTGAAGAAGTTGTTAGATGAACATATGGAAGAAACGATGGCACATCATTCTTATTGTTTTAATTATACTAATTACAATACTTACCAAGATGTAAGTTCATGTAACCTGATTTAATCGATCTACAAGGATAAGCTCTTTTAATTTCAATAAAAACTTAATAGAAAATTCTTCAATACTTAAGAAGTATTGATTTCTTGGTTTATTAGAATTGCACTTATTTACAAAAAAATTGGGAAAATCGTTCAAGCATGATTTTACGAATGATTTTTACCAAACTATATGAAATACTTATACAAATCTCAAAGCTTGTAGATCGAAAAACTTTGATTTAAATTAGTAACCATACAGTAGAGCGGAAAATACAATATTGTGAGAAATTTAGTTCATTCTGTAAATCATCTCTTCCAGCAGGTTCTAAGTAATTTGACTTTGTTTTACATGGGAAACATTTTCATATTAATTGATTTTATGTGGTTGGGATAATAGGCAAAAAACAATAAAATAATCTATATTTTAAATTGATGAATTTTCGCTAGCGTCTATGCGGA
>JAYJMI010124430.1:0-20070 GCA_036873855.1 Sarsia tubulosa
ATTTTTTACTTTACTCTATTTGATCACTTTACTGGAATATACCGGTCTCAGTTCCGTTACTTAAATAACACATTGTTTCTATACGAAACATTACCCATAATATGACCATAAAAAAACAATTAACAATAAGTTTCATGTCTGTAAATTTTATTATCTTTTAATGACTTCTAGGAATGCTCAAATAAATTTAAAGTGCTGTTCTTGATGTATTTTGAGGAACGGAACTGAGTATTATTGGTCTGAAGGATATATGCATGTTTTAAATTTACTTTTACAAATTCAATATAATGTGCATAGTTTTAAGCAGTTAACGATGACATTTTATAAAATAATTTTTCATGAACTTAAGTTTGACAAGGAATCTCCAGCTAGGAGAAGCAATCCATGTTGAGAAAAACAATTGCCCTATGGAAGAGAATGCGCTACGTGGCAGCGAACAAGTGTTCTAGTGTGTCGAAGTGTTTTTTTTAATGAGATTAAGAAAGTTTTTACCAATTTGGGTTACTACGTTTTTGTTGAATGGGGGGTTAAACCATATTATATTTCTTTTTCTGTTTGTTCTGTCGTTTTTGTAATGTGAGTTTTGTTGTATTTGTGGGATATGTTTGAATTAATGATTGTATCCGGATCTTTTTAGGGCTTCGTTGTAGTAAGGTGTAGCTTCTTTAAATATTTTTTCGCTGAGGATAAACGAGTTTCGATTGAATTGAATCTTCAAGATTTAAAGTAACATCTAAATAGTCTACCGTTTTCATATTGCATTGGATGACTATTTCAAGGCCATTATTTTTGAAGTGATTTGGGAAAATTTTTTTGACTCTTTCGCTTTGTAGTCCACTTAAGTTCTTAAATACAGCCAATCCCTCATCTCTGTATAAGCCTATATCATTTTTGTTAAATTTCGTCGTAATTTGTGATAGAATCAAACATCCGACTAATTCGCATACCTCCGCACCGTCAAAAGCTCCCATCGTGACGTCAAAAAGTTTCTCCTTCTTTTTTAATCCAGGTTTCTTTATTATTAAAAAGTAACGATTTTCGTGCATGGTATATTATTTCTTTGTCTTTGTTATCGATTAAGATTATAGAATTTGCGAATTTTAGAACTTTATTTAAAAGTTTTTCCTTGATTGAAGGGTAAAAGTCTTTTACCTCAATTATCATGAATTTGTGTGAATGTTTCTCTTTGATGTTTTTAAACCAGTGGATAACGTCTTTAGTATTTTACCATTGATTCAGTTTTAAATAATTTCTCAAGTTTGTGTTAAGGTTTTGTAAAATTACTATGCTTAGCTTTCCTAGCCCATTTTTTACATGATTTATCAAACGTGTTGTTGGGTTGTTATTGAAATTGGACTTATGGTGATTGAGTGTAAAAAAAGCAATTGTTCTCACTGTTAATTTCCATTCGTCTGATAATATCAGAACCTTGAAGTATTTTCTTACCTCGTCTGTTGATATCCATCTTAATATTATCGTCTGTTTTCTTATACGTAGAAGTTATTGCATTGATTAATATTTTATCGTGTTCATCTTTGCTTAACTTATTCATGTTTGTCGTTTTGTCTGCTTGGGCGTATATTTTATCGCATTCATTTATTGATCTTTTATCGTTCTTTAACGTAGTTTGGAAGTCATTCCTGATTTTTTGGAACTTTAAAGTGTTTATCATATCAATGAAGTCTTTTTCAAAAGCGTTCATTTCTTTCACATGCCGAGGGGTAACTTTTGTTTTTAAACCATAAGTTTCTCTCACGATTTCATCTTCGTTTTCCGATTCACTATTTTGATAAATCCTGCCAAAATGGAGCTAGGAAATCTAAGCAAAGTAATTTTACAAAACCTTAACACCAACTTTAGAAATAATTTAAAACTGAATCAATGTCAATTAAATTAAATCGAAAATATTATAACATCAAGTTCATTATAATTTTGCTTATAATATTATCAATGATTGAAATTTTTGTTTAAATAATTCGATAAACTCCATGGATAAAAGCAGCTGTATTAGTCGCATAACATATATGTATAAATCCATGAAAATTTTGTATGTGATTCGAAAATTCCATCCTTTATTTTCTAGTAAACTTGTAAACAATAACGATGCAGAGTGACTTCTGCAAATAATACTCAATGCATTACTATTTCATATCCTTTAGAAGTTATTTAACATTTTCATTCTTCTATTGATTTTTTAAAACTTTCAAAACAAACGTTTTCGATAAATGAATTAGAGTTCTAGCTCAGTTCCATATTCCATATTGCATTACTTGTGACGTCATACCAACACACAAGAATCTTGTTTATTGTCTCTTTTTTCAACCAAGCAACAAAGTGGTCGCCTAGAGCGTTAATCAAATTAACGCAGATCTGTTAAAGAATACGCTCTGGGAACGAGAATGATAATTGTTTTTATCATTTATTATCCCAATCTTAACTACGTCAAAATGTAGTAAAAATTGACGGTGTCATTTTTTCATACTCACGTCCTTTTAGAAAAAGTATTATATTTCTATGTAGAATTTAATTTTCAAAATCTATTATCACCGATCCTCACTGTAAGAAGATGTACTAGAACTTAATTATGAGCACTGAAGATTTTTTTAATATAACGAAAAGTTATTTTCCTAAAAAAATATTTTTATTTATAGATCATCAACTTTTGAAATATGGAGAGGGCATCTTCGGCCATAACGACCAAGGTATAGATAGTTTTGCAATACTGGGAATAGAGCAGACAGATTACGTGAAGATATGCATAGGTACAGGTGAATACAAAATCTATGATTATAAAAATTATAAAGAATGGGAGAAAATTAAAGAAGATTATTGTTATCGATATAACCTAACCAATAAAAACTATTGTTACAATTTTTCAAATTTTGCAAAAGACAAGCAATGCAAAACATTACGTACATTGTCTGAGTGGATTAAAAACAATGATGATAAAAGTTTTGTGGTCAAAGGCTACGATATATGTGGGCATTTTAATATGTTTAGCAAGACTTCATTAGATATAGAATATCAAAATAATGATTCGTATCTACTAATGTATTGCCAGAAAGAGAATATGATCTTACATATAGATGCTGCACCACAAAACCTGCAAACATCATGGCGAAACAATCTTAGCCGTATAAAAATTCTAAGATCGTTACATCCATGGATGAATAATAATTCTATTACTCATATTGCTGTAATATTGTTAAATGAGAATTTTCAGTTATCTGAACAAAAAAGTATCAGTTGTGCTGCTTGTACAAACTTGGGGTTGATTACAAATTCTGAAAACTTCAAAAATGAACGCCTTTTTCAATCTTGGCTGACAAAAGCACTCAACCATCTAAAGAAAATGAGACAAGAATTAACTAAAGATATCGATACTGTGAAACTATCTCAAAAATTTCTATCGAGTATAATAACCTACATGGCTCTTGCTGATTGCAAACTTCCCACATTTACAAATAATCCAGTGGATCAAATTGATGATACAAAGAAATTAATAATGTTTACGTCAGAACAGATTGATATATTCTACTCTGAACGCAAGCATATGATAATTAAAGGAAGTTTTGGTTCCGGCAAATCAATAGTAGCTCAACACCGATTTAAGAAAATTGTAGAAAATGAATCGAATGAAGCAATATCTTATTATATTTGCCATGATCAAGAAAGTGAATTTGTTAAAGATATGAAAAAATTTGCAGATACTTTGAATAATGAAAGTATTAGAGTCTGCAGCAGTTTTGATTTGGTAGGAGATGACTATAAATTATCTTCTATTTTGAGTCACTTGTTACGTGTTAACAAAGGTAAAACAACTAATGTGGTTTTTGAAGAATTCAATGGTGAAGTTATTGATGAGGAAGAAATACAAAGAGTTGCTTATTTGCTTGAGATTGGTTTTTCAAATTCTCATATTATACTGGTAGCACAATCAGTTGAATGTCAAAGGTTTAACAAAGGAGTACCATTTGGTCCGAAACTTTTTCTCAAATATCAATACCAAAGATTATGTACTCAAACAGATTTCCAAATATTTACTTTATCTTACACAATGAGATCTTCAAATAGAATTAATGATCTAGTAAGTATAGCTATTCCTATATTAGAAACTGCTAGAATTCAATCGCACATCCCTAAATTTAGCCGAACATCAAACACTAATTGTAGAAAACCAAATAACAACCACATTATTTCTATGTCGCACCTTAGTTCTATAGTTGATAGTAATAATATCAATAAAGACACAAGTTCTATAGTTGAAAGTAATAATATCAATAAAGACCCATTAGAAAATTATGTAACTTTTCAAATTGGTGAGGCAAGAAAGCTTATTAATAGATGTAATGATTATTTTAATGAATATAATGATTATTTTAATGAATATAATGATTTTGTTGATAAATGTAATGATTTTGTTAATGAAATATCCAATGAGATAACTATTTGTGAAGAAGAAGAAGAATCTGAAACCGAAATATCCAATAAGTACGAGAAGACACTTCATCAGAAAGTTATAAATAAAGATGAGACTTTGAAAAAGATAACTAATACTAATTCAACTTATTGTAACACCTATGACACCGTACAAAGTGAATTTAAGTTTATTGGGGAACGAAACAAAGGACACAACATTGATGGACCAGTTTCTGAATTATATTATGCGTTTTCTACAGAAAACAAAAGTTTTCTTCACCAACTTTATCGCTTAACTTTGATATTAAAAAAAGTATTAATAGATGGAATAAATGTAGTTATCCTCTATTTCAACATGGAATGTTATCATTATTTAAGCACAGCCTTAAAAGTCATGGGTAAAAAGTACACGACGTTTCAAGAAGACTTGAAAGACGGACATACAATATTTCTTGCCAAATACACTGCTGTTCGTGGATGCGAATTTCCTAACGTTATCCTCGCTTATCCACTAAATGAAAAACACCTAAAACAACACATTGTTGAAGGATTAAATCGGTGCATGATCAATTTAAAAGTGATCGTATTTAATCACGCAGTAAATAGCTCATTTCGTTATACATCCTATCAAAATAGCGAAGATGATAATGTACTTTTAGATATACTGAACAAATGGCAAAATAAAAAATTAGTGATTACTTTCAAATTGATTCAACGTTCTAAATTTAAAGGCTACTTTTCCAACGAAAGATTCTATCTTAAAGGAAATTCAGAAAGTCAAGAAAGATTGTGTGATAATGCTAACTACTTGGTGTTCAAGAAAGATCATAAGCACTTAGAAAATTCATACAAAGAAGTCGTCGAGTAAGTATATAGTTATTTTGCTTATTAATTAAGTTTTCCGATGACCATTGTGTTTATGAAACTAGTGAAAAGATTGAATTTATTTTTCGTGCAACTGGCTGTTCCTCAGTCAGTATTAAAATTAATTTTAGCCAAAACAATACCCTTACTAAAACTTTCAGAAAAGTATGCTGGAAAGAATTGAGCAATTTTGTATTTGTAGTTTTTGAATTATTTGTATTTTTAAATTCGTGTAACAATGGGAATCAAGACGAAATTATTCTACGTATGATATGCTCAATAACAGGAAGTGAAAATTACCAGCTCCCTTTATTAACTTCTAAATTTTCTTTTAACATTGTACATTTTAATGAATGCTTTGCGAAAATGTTTTCACTTGAATTTGTACTATTATGAACCCTTATCAACTCTTTGATATATCTGCACAGTACTAATATTGTCATTATAGAGACTACATCAATGATCCTAATATTCTGCATAAGATGGGTATAGGTAAGAACCAATTTTTCGACAATCTTAATTGGATAAATGTGACTATAAATTTGTTAACTGGAAGTTTTCCATAGACTTCCTTTCCTTTTAATATTTTTCGTAGCCTGCTTTTGACATAAATATTTAGCTACAAATTAAAATACTGATATTACTATTTCCTTACTTTGGGAGTAAAAAATATTTCTTAATTTTTAGAGTACCTCTATTCATATATTGTTGGGAGCTTATTTCTAAGCTTTAGAATAAGGATAGTTAGCACATTGTTTCCTTGTTACTTTTACTTTCTATTAAGAAAAACACTGATAGGATATATTTTTCTGATAATTACGTGCATAAGTACCTTTAAGGCTAAACTTTCCTACTTTAATCCCTTAACCTTAACTTTTTCCTGTATTAATACTCCAGATACTTGATTTGTTTTGCCGTTTGAAAGGATTTTTTTTGGGACATGGTTTGAGTTTCAGGAGTATTGATATATCAACTTCATCTAGTAGAGGGTTTCGGTATTTTTTAAATTAACGACCCTAATTATTACTCGTGTTTATTATTCCATCTAACTTATCTTTGTAAAAGTGAGGCTGGTATCTATGTACCAGTCTTAGTATTTTCTTTAGTATAAATAAACATTATTTGGGCATTAGAAGAACGAAACGAATCTGAACGAATTGTCTAAAAAATACATTTAACCCCTTATTAGAAAGGTGTATTAGATAGGAGTTTTAGGAAAAATAAATTTGTTGGCCTTATAAACCTAAAATTTAATGACGCCAGCACATTTTAAAGGATTTTGTTTTTGAATATAACACCATAATATTTATGGACAAAAATATATATTCAGAATGTTTACATTAATGGTATAACACGTGTGACCAATTTTGGTGATATATACATGATTCAAACTAATTTTACGAAGAAAATAAATTTTTAATGTTTGTACTGTTTTTTATCGAAAAAAGCCAATTTTCACCAAAATTTGAAATAAAAAATGCTCTACCAAACCACTGCATGAAACGACTTGAAATTTTCAGGTGTTATAGATGTAGGTGAAGGTTATCAGAAAAAGATAAAGTAAAATTTAAAATGATGTCGTCAGTATTTTTATAAGCGTTTTTTTTGTAATTTCGCTAAATTATGACGGCACGTGACGTATATATGACGTAATGACGTCATAGATATATAACAATATTTGGATGCATATATCGTTCCAAGATTATCATTCTGAACAAAAATAGTTATATTTTGATTATTGCTACTTGTTTTGTTTATAAAAACGTAATGTTTGAGCATAAAATAAATTTATCAAACCCCCGACATTTAGACCCCACCCCACCCCATATTTTTTTTAGAAATTGTGTAAATAGGTTTAAGCTTGCATTCAAAATAAAAATAATTATACTAGCGACATTTAGTTCCAAAAGTGTCGATACGTTCATTTCAGTAAATAGAGGTTTTGAATATTGGTAACGATCTTTAAAGTTTATAACTCTTATTGTATGTTTCTGTTTGCGATAGAGGGAAGATAGTTTTGTTGCATTAGTGCTAGCCCAGGCTACATTGCCATAATTAAGGTAGCTATGAACGAATGAGTAGCAAAGTTGTTTTAGTAGTGCTTTGTTGAGTATGTCACGTGATCTATATAATATTCCGATGCTTTTTGATATTTTTGTTGTCACAGTACTTATATGGTGTTTCCATGTAAGGTTTTTGTCAATAAGAAATATAATCTACAAAACATTTGTATAGATATTGCCCAGATTTGTTGCCTTGTTTATAAGTGTTTTTAAAGTAAAAACATAATCTTTAGTTAATAATATATTGTGTTCTTCTATGTACTTTTCTTATCTTTTATAGAGTAAAGTTCGCAAATTTATTACATAGCTATTTCCATTAAAACGTTGCGTATAGAAATGTGAAATATTTGGCCATTCAATTTTTAAAAAAATGTTAAAAGAATATCGTTTTCGGAATAATTTAATACTTATATTGGGTGAAAGTAAACTCTAAAACAAGGATTTTAAAGGAAAAAACATTTTACCAGTTAAAAAGAATCTTCATTAGAAAAAGAAAACAGCTTAATCTAAAACTTGACAAGAAAAATAAACATTTTTCTTCTTCTTTGGGAGATAAGACAAATTCGTAATATTTTAGGAAACTTGATGACATCATCCAATTTATAGTAATGTCAGCAAAATCTGAGTTTTAAATGTAAATTAGGTTGTTTTAAAACCATTTCAAATTGGTTAATTGGTTAACTACCCAAGCAAGGTGTCTTTTTGTTTTTTATTTATTCCTTCATTAATTTATTATACCCATAAATTTTAGTATATATTCGTTTTAGAATCTCAATTGAATGAATTGAATAAAGCATGTTTTGAGGGTAAGATAATATATTACATTCATTGATATAGGTTCTTTAGTCGTAGTTGCTATAAACAGCTTCCTCATTTCATATTATATAAATGTATAGGATGACTTCATGAAGTTTATCAGGTTAGTTTTCCTAACTATTGTAATAATGTTACTAGTTTCATCGCCATCTTAAAGTTAGAGCGTCTGAGCATTTTGGAATCACGCCACTAACTAATAAAAGGTTGCAAACCATAAAATTCACCTGACCACCAAAAATTTGCTTATTTTTTATAACGTAATTTAATTTAAGTACATTTATTTGGTTTTCACTTCCTGGTGAACAAATAAGCTACACATTCTACTCAGCCATACTTTTTATCTTTTGAATTTCTATTATATCATTGTTATTCAAAAGCCATATTTCGGAAACTTGAAAACTTTAGTAAATCTTTTTAAATCTTTTGTTATAAGATTGGGTTACAATAATGAGTAGCAGTGACTCCCATTAAACTCAAAAGAATTTTACCAAACACAAAAGTATTGGTTTCAAGTTGAAAGGTTTAGTAATTGTTTCCTGTCATGTTTACCGCTAATTTTTATTGTTTTTAATGGAGCTTACGAACCATGTATTTCAATAAACTATGATTGTTCATACTAAATCCAGAGGAGGGTGAAGTATTTCTGAATGGTTACTTAAGTGTATCGTAAATTTAGCTTTACATGAATCACATTTGTCACATCAGACCAAGACTACAGTACTATAGTACCTAGAATTATTTCTTTAGCTTTATGCGGAGCTTGTGAAACAGCAGAATATGAAAACAACATTAGCTTACTACAAGATACTTTCCATTCGGAGTTAAATTCGACATATAATGGAGATACATTGCTGCATCATTGTATACATAAAGAGTATTTTGAACCATCGTCAAGTAGTCGTAGTAATCATATAATTATAATGCTCATTGTTAAAACTGATATAAATGTAAATGCCCAAGATCCGAGTGGAAGGACAGCATTGCACTTGGCTATAGATTACAACAACAAACGTATTGTCACAGTTCTCAAATACAGTACTGCTATTGATGCTACTATATTAGATAACACTGGTAGCACAGCATATGAATATGCTGCAGGTATAAATATATAGCATTATTATTTGCAATTCAATCTTTGCACAAGACCAAATAATAAAAATCATATTAAACGAGAAGCACAAGTGCTTTAAATCCTTCGCCTCCTGTCAAAAAGTGCTAAAACCTTTTTAATGCCTTCTATCAAATTATTTGTTGTTGTTTACGTACAGTTATTGACTATGACGCAATCAGAGCCAAAAGTTAGTTATAAATAAAAAACGTTTAAGCAAGTTTAAAATCATTTCTTTAACCGTTTTTAAGTAAAGTTCTGTCAAATTTCGGGTAAAAAAACTGATTTTGACCGTAAATTTTTATTGGGTTATTGTAAGTGGTGGAATTAAAAATGATTTTCGTGACTTCCATTGTACTGTAAGATGAAGGAAGTGACCATGAATCCCTAAAAGGTTCATATTTTTTTTATAGAACCAGGCTTTCTATATATATAAAGTAACAAATATTAGTGAAAGGGGAAGTGACAAATATTAGTATTAGTGAAATACTAGCTATTTGAATTTGTATATATGTTTTGTTAGAAAAATAGTAGTTACGCAGGATAAAAATTAAATATGTATCGGACGATATGATTCATCACAGTACTGTATTTACTATTCCATTAAAAAAGAAAAACAATAAATATGATATCTAGAAAAAATATTTACCATAGTAACTCAAAAAACTGTAAAATAAAGAATTGAAAATGGTTGACCGAATATAATTAATTAAAACTTTGAACGGATGATTATTACAGGAAATTGTGTACCTTACAAAATTTCCTTAATATGCCGTAAAACCATGGCCTCATTTATTCTAACTTAATTTTTATTTTTTGAAAGTAAACCATCTTTATTCCAACAGATTTGTCAATATTAAAGGGACTTACTCAGGTGTTTTGGCCAAACTTTATTTGTCCTTTTTAGTAAAAGTAGAGAATAAAAAATCAAACAGACTAAATATTTGTCTAATTTAAATATTTAGAAAAAAAAATTATTTTCCATAGTTTATAACTAATCGTGGGCGTGTTATTGTAATTGTCATATTTTCCAGTTGTCATAAATAATCGAAACATTTCCTCACCATATATTTAATTACTTTAATTGCTTTAACTTTATTAATAATTTGTAACTAGTCTTACTTTTATTTGTTCACAATATTTTTCATAATTTTAATCATTATCACAGGTGCAATTTTCATCAATTTTTGGTTGTCATATGAAATTTCATCATAACATCTGCTTGCTACATATATTTAATTTAAACACTAAACTAATCATGACTGTAGTGTTGTAATTTTGTAATTTTCAGTTCTCGTAACCATATTTTTCACAAAATTTTATATTTTATAACTAGTAATTTTTTAGTAATTTTTTCATAATTTAATTGCTATAGCTATATTTTTGATAATTTTAATCATTATGACTAATTGTGAAGGTGCGATGTTCCAATACTCTTTTTCGCTTGCCATATAACAATTTATTACAACATCTTAGTCTAGGAGCTCTCAACAGAAGTTTACCCCCAACTTCCTCAGAATTGTCAATACTTTAGTTTGAAAGTATTAGTTATAAAAAACTAATAAAAACTTGCCAGGCATTGTGTTTCGGGTTCTTCTGGTCCCAGTGGGCCAAAATGTGCCCCAAAAATGACTCTTATTACACCCCATAAACCTGAGATCTGAAACTTTGCCAAAATCAGCATTGACCTTTCAATATTGACAAAAAAACAAATCTGACATATTGTTCGAGTTCTAAGGCCATGTCAGACCCCCCACAAAGGAACCCCAAAAGAATCTAAAATCACCCTATAAACCTCAGATCTGAAGCTTTGCCAAAATGATCATTGACCTTTAGAGTTGACCTTCGAGTTCTAAGGCCATGTCAGACCCCCCACAAAGGTACCCCAAAAGGACCTAATTTCACCCCATAAACCTCAGATCTGAAATTTTGCCAAAATGTTCATTGACCAAATCTGACTAATTTTTTGAGTTCTAACATCCAGTCATACACCCCGCATAGTCACACTGGGCACAATCAAGGGGTCACAAGGAAATAGGCTCTGAGTCATTAATAAAATATTTTAAAGTGGTATTTTAAAATCTTAAATGAACCAAACTGTCAGTTTGAGTGACAAAATTTTATTTGTTTTGGTTTTTTGAAGTTTTAGGCCCCTAAGATGCACATTTCTTTATTGGGGCATTTTGGGCAAAAAATGGTTATTTCCGGATAATTTGAGTTTGGAACACATTAACAGCATTTCTTAAGCAGTAAAAAATTGTGTAATCTTTAGACAAACTGATAACATTCAACCAACTAACATAGGTACATATAGTTACACAGCTGCAAATATATATAAGAAATTTACATTGTAGAACTACTGTAACAGATTACTGTATGATTATAATAATATATTTGATACAAGTTCATCATATCTACTATCTGATGCTGTAACTAATTTGTCCTGATTTACTGTTTTGAGTCGCTCTTCTCACCAATTTGTTGTTTCTCTCTATAGCTTATTCCTATAGCTATTCTGATAGTTTCCGATTGACCAACCACTATTTAAAACGACAAGTTCTAGGGAATGATGAAGAAGACCATACAGTGTAAAGTTAAGATCTGCGCACTTTAACTCAGTTGCTATGATCACACTAGCTTTAATAGTTAAGTAATGGAGCTCTACACAGTTTAGTTCACCAGTACTTGAAATAACTCTCAAAAGCGCACTGAATTTTTGATGATATCTTTGTATTTTGGAGAAACACAACTGACAATGGCATCAGCACTATCTTCATGAAAAAATCGTCTTGATTAACATCGTTAGATGTTCCACCTTTATCATTTGCACCGCTGAGGTGGTCTAACACAGGTCCTCTCTCATTTTTTAATACTTCTTTTACATCTTTCTTTCCACACGTATATGTTGACCGATTATTGTTTTTCTTTCTACCCAACATTCGTATGATTAGTTGCACCTATAAAGAACTTTAAGAAAGCAAGATAGTGTGTTAAGGTACAGATGTTGTAAGGGGTTTCTGGGTTAAACATTTACGAAAAAAATACCAAAATAAAAAGTACATCTGCATTCGAATGTTAAAAATTCGAACGAGAAAAATTAGTAAAGAATATAAGAACATTGAGCCTCGAGGAAACAAAAATTGGTGTTATTCATAGCAAAATAAGAACAACGAGCCTCAAAATGATTTTTTTGTTCTTAATTTATAAAATAATAGGAACAAACAAATACGAAATAAGAACATTTGAGCCTTCTTTTGGACTAAATGCTAAGAACAGCGAGGTTCGACCCAAATTTACCCTTTCCTTATAAAAAAAAGAGTGTATTGCATTATTAGGCTTTATTGTGATGTTGTATCCTTCCCTTATCTTTTCAACGGCAGGTTTTCTGCTTTCACAAAACCAGATAGCTTCTTCTTATATTTAAGATCTTTCATTGTATCATGGATTGTGTGTGTTGTGCTATAAGTTGTTCCTGACTTGTCGATAATTTGCATAGGGTTTTTTATTTGCTTCAGTACTAAATCAGTTGATGGTACCACAAGATTAAGAACACCTTTATCATCTTCTGCAGCATTTAAAAGAAATATTGAACTAGTTTAACTAGCAGAATTTGAAGTGGGATTTTTTCAAAGGACTACGGAAATTTATTCAGCACGTAATGCAACCAAACTGTATTGGAATATATGATCAGATGCATCTTTCAATGATTTTGACTTCCATACAGTTTGGGAGCCGATTTGATATTAACTATATGTCTTAAAACTAAAACTTTGGTTAGGTATAATAAATAAAGAAAATATAATGATTTATACTGAAAGTCGCTAGTCAAATTTTTATAGTTGATAGTTTAATAAAAAAATGTTTGATTTTTAACGGTGCGGACCCCTTAGTTATATGAAAAAAATACAGTTTGAGATATTTTAAAAAGCCAAAGTTGGCTTTTAGTGGCATATACTTTATCAGAATCAAAGGCTCTAGTTTTCGAAAGGTATATGGTTTCATATGATTATATTTTGGTAAATTGAGATATTTAAATTTAGATACTCAATTTTTTAATGAAAATTTGCTAAATTTGGGTGTTTTTTTCGTTTTTTGCTCAAAATTTCAACGTTCAAGCGTAAATATTTGAAACAATTTGGTATTACAGCTTGTAAAGATAACAGTTTTTGAAAAAATACTTAAATTTCATTTATTTATTTCAAGGTGAAATCATAATTTCGGATTTAGAAAAATATAAATAAATAAAAAGAGACACATTTTTTTGATGAAAGACCAGAAGTTATATTACTGTTATTAATCATTTTTACTTTTAATATTGATGACTATTAAATAATTCTAAAAAACTCCCAAAAGTATAAGAGATTTTCCCTATTTTTGCATGCCATATCTTTGGCGTTTTAAACATGATTCAAAGTACTTAAACCTCGAGAAAACTTGGTTTCCAGGTCGTAATAAATAAGCAGTAACCTTAATTAGATTATACTAAAATTTCTATAACTTTTGAACCAACAATTTTTATCCTATAAGGAAACTTGGTATGAAGTAAACAGTCATATTACGTCATACTGTGTACTGATATCTGATGGTTAATATTGAAATTTACGTAAGTCTTGAACTACTACTAAACTTTAAGTAATTTGACAGAAAGCAAAGGATTTAAAGAAACTCATGGTTCTTGTTTATACGCTTTCTGAATTAAGGAACTTTATAAAACGGAGATTATTCTATCAACAAATGTTTCAAACGTCTTATATTATCCAATTTTTAAAAATTTTACTTTTACAAAATAGATAATGTTCATATTTGTGATTTTTATCGATATTTTTTTTTAGCACCTGTGCGACGGAATACGTTGAAAAAAGCACGTTTTGAAGGTAATGTAAAGTCACATCTATTTGTTAACATATAAGTAGACAGGATAAATAATACGACCGACAGAAATATTAACGTTATTGTAGAAACTCTCTAATGTAAACATTGTCATGTTTTACTACCTTTTTAATAGCTGCTATTTACTGTTCCTCCATTCTATGCTTTTTAGTGAAAATACTGCTTTGATTTGAAAACAAAGGAAAAAAATAGATACTGTATTAATTTTTTTGACACATTTGCTGCAAAGTAGTTCCACATTTTCCGCCATTTTATTGTAGTTTGTTGTTTTTCGATAACGAAAACGAATATTTTTTTTGACAAATCTACCACGTATTATTTTGTAAGTTTATACACCTTTATAGGTTCTTCGTAACCCTATTTATACCAAACATTTGGATGATATTTTACACCAGTGGGGTAGAATAGAATTTCTAAGTTTATTTTGAAAATCTTATGTCTTACAAAACATGACATTACTTTTAACAGGATAAAGATTTTAACATAACTAATTTTCATAAATGGAAGGTAAAAGGAATATTCTTTTCAGAAAATAGTTTTTCAAAAACTTTGACAGGAAGACCATCTTATGATGGTATGGATAAAATAAAATTAGATTCTTTAAAGAGCAACTATCTGATGTAATGCATTGCACGGTTTGTGTTCAAAATACTGGCTAGTTACTGGTTAGCTAGAATTTCAACTTTAATTTTGCGCTCAGTAAAAGTAAAAAAATAAAGCAATATCAGACGCAATGCATTACATCGGATATTGTCTCTTTAAATATGGACTTTTATCTAACAAATAAGAAAAATCCACTTTAAAATATTTTTCAAATTTGGTTAAATATGCATTTGAAAAGAGGTACTATTTGCCAAATAAAAGCCTAAAAATCAACGAATAAATATGGCAATGTTTTAAAAATTCCAAATCTTTTTTTAAATGTATATTTGTTTAAATTAGAAAGACATTCAAGGTAGATTTTTTTTAAATATAGGCCTTTAAAATCTGGTCTGTAAAATTCCGGCCTGTTTTTTACGCTTTTCTTTAAATTTTTGTATTTTAAGCACCAGACAAGGTCAGGCCTTCAAATTTTGGCAAATTGATTTTTTTCATAAGTGCTGAATTTGAGCAAAAACCATGACCTACCATGATTCCATATCTGGATATTCTTAGGTGTATTGCTCTTAAAACATTACTTTTATGATGTATTTTAATGTTAAATTTAGCTTAAAACAAAATAAGCATTTTTTTCGTCATTTTTTTCCATCGGTACTATGGAGGGTCAGGAAAGTGCTAAAAATACTAAAAGTCAAAATTTTTATTTTGCACAAATGATTTTAATGAGCTAATGTAACTCGCAATGGTGATTAAAAACATTTAGTTTTTTATCATTTTAAATGTTTTCTATTGTTTATAGACCTTTTCATTAATATCTGCGAAGGAGAAAAAACTGTATGTAAATGAGGCGAAGCTTGTAGAATTACCGTTTTGAGTAATAAACTGTAATTAAAAATAAATAAAAATCATTTAATTATATTACCCACATGGGTATTTCTACAAGCTTCGCATCGTTTTAAAAATAAATTTTTTTCCATCGCAGATATTAATGAAAAGGTCTATTGCTACGTTTTCTATCAAGCAGACGCGAATTTTTTTTCCGTACACCGTAGGCAGTATCATTAACCATACGCAGTATCATTTTACCCGTTGGCAGTATCAAAACGTATTTGCAGTCGTTGTTTTAATTTCCGAGTTTATTTCAGAAACAACAACACAGTTTCGCTGATTCAACCAGAAATATGTTTAATGTTTTTTAATCGATATCACCATATTCTCTGGAGTCTATGATATCACAATCTCGTGTTTTGCTAAAATTATGTTTTGTTTTATCTCGTGTTTTGCTAAAATTATAATTTATTTTTTTAAAAATACTCAAACTTGTGGAAAAGAAGATAACCAGTTTGAAGTTGCACAAACTATAACATATATCAACAAACTAGCTGAGTTACTTATGTGAAAAAGGTTTTAACAAAAAAAACAAATTTCTTCAGCAGCAAGGACTCGATTATATCTAAGATCATTCAAGAGTGTTTTATTATTTATAAGTTTATAAGAATAAATAGAGATAAGATTGGAAGCATCACATCTACTTTGACATTGAGAAATGGAATTAATGGTTGAATTTGAATGTAAAATCAAACCTGAATTTTATGATTTAGATAATGTCATCTAAAAATTCTCAGCCTTTCTGACATGATATGAAACAGTAGGAACAAACATTGATATCAGTGCAAATGTTAATGAATGAATAAGAAAAAGAAATTATCCTACAAGTGGGAAAGAATCTCGAACTTTTGCGGCATTTCATATTTCGTCATAAATTCGGCTATTATCGGTTGATACTGACTACGGTTAAGTATGATTCTGCCTACGTTTATTGATACTGCCTACAGTGTAAGAAAAAAAAACTCGCCAAGGCGACGGGGAGTGTGTAGGATTAATATCTGCGATGGAAAAGAGTTGTTTTAAAACGAGGCGAAGCTTGTAGAAATACTCGTGTGAGTAATAAAGTTATAATGATTTATGATGATTTTAATACATTAAGCAAGTAAAGTTTGTAACGTATAGTAGGTAACAATACCGAGTCAGAAATGCTAAATTTGGAGAAACGTACCTATATTGGTTTAAAACATAATAAATATAGGATACAATATATACATAATACATACTTAGGCAATAGGATATACTGATATACTGGTTACATAGAATACATATCATAAGTAAGTTAAATGGAATACATAGCATTCATCAAGGATACGTAGGATACATTGAATAAATATGTTTACAATACAATGAAAATATTTTATCTGAAATGATATCGGATGCAAAGAATCATAGAGTTTATAAGATACACAAGATATATGGCATACAAAGAATAGACAGTATGTATAGGATACATATCATACATAAGTTACAAATATATTATATTATATAAATATGGATGCATAGATCCATGGAACATAA
Organism: Sarsia tubulosa; assembly: GCA_036873855.1. Taxonomy (NCBI): domain Eukaryota; kingdom Metazoa; phylum Cnidaria; class Hydrozoa; order Anthoathecata; family Corynidae; genus Sarsia; species Sarsia tubulosa. The sequence continues at coordinate 17,167 of JAYJMI010124430.1, forward strand.
GATATATAAATAAAATCAATGGAATATATATCTGATAGATAATGATATATCGGATTCATCGGGTTATATGCTGTATTTGATTCACAAATAGATAAAATACATAGGATTCAAAGGATATATTGGGTGGATAAGTCCATAATATGCATAGAACACATTGCATACATATGATCCTAGGAAGTTAAAAATGCGTAAGGTAAATAACATACATAGCATACTGGGTTCATACGATAATATGCATTGCTCTATCTGTATAAGATACAAACCATAGACATATAAGTTTTTGAATCTAAATTAATATCTGGTCTCTAATTTATATTTCTATAAAATTTTACGAAAACGGTGAGCGGTGAACGGTGAACGGTGAACGGTGAGCGGTGAACTGTGGACGTTAGGTAGTTCGGTGGACGGTGGTTTTACGCAACGCCAATTTTTTGACAAATCTTAACGCAATTGGTGATAGAATAAAACATCCGAGTAATCTGTCTAATCCCCCACCGTCAAAAGCTCTCATCTTTTTTCATCCATGTTTCTTTATTATTGAAAAATAACGATTTTCGGGCGTGGTGTGTTATTTCTTTGTCTTTGTTATCGATTGGAATTATTGAGTATGCGAATTTCAGAGCATTAATTAAAAGCTTTTCTTTGATTCAAGGAAACAGTCTTTTACGTCAAATATCACGAATTTATGTAAATGTTTTTCTCTGATGTTTTTAAACCAGTGGACAACGTCCTTACTATTTTCTCATTGGTTCAGCTTTGAGAAATTTCTTAAATTTGTGTATGAAAAGCTTTTTGGCACAGGATTCACTTTTTAGCACAGGATTCAACGTTAATGCTGTAATATATATCGCTGTTAATATATCCTACGATGTTACTAACGAATTTAAAGGAGACTACATATTTTCAAAACTTACATTATACAAAAGACATTAATAACAACAAACATAATCTGATCCAACAAAGGAATCACTAATGAATCTTTAAAACAAAACTTCAACTTAACTACACAAAACTTCAACTTACATAAGTGCTAAAACACCTTGTAATTCACTGTATAGTCATTAGACATACACAGTATACACAAATACAAAACAAAGACAAACAATGTTTTTTTATAATTTTTATTTTACTTTTTTTAATTTTATTATAACAATCTTCAAGAGTCAGGACTTGCAACCTGGCTGTAGCATTAAATATATTCGACGGTACAAACACTCTGCAACCTTGGTTAAAGGGTGTCAAAAAGGAAAGTTCATCAACAGAAAAAGAAAATCAGTCTACAACACAAAACACATAACAATAAACATAAAAACAATGTAAAAGAAATATTGCAAGCATTCCTATCACATACACGTGACTCCTGAAACATCATTTTAAACTAAGGTTATAAGTAGGTTCGCACTTTCCCAAAGATAAACAGTATATTTCTTAAGCCAGGTAGGGTAAACTGAGGTTCGCATCGTAATTCCTATAGAATAGCAAGGTCTCCCTGCTTTTATTACTTATTTCTGCATGCAACTAATAACTTATTAATATACTCTCAGAAAAACTTAGAGCACCTAAAAAAATATGGGAAAATTAAGTACCAATTTTAACTTATTTAATTAGCTCCTTGTTTCCTCATTCTATCAAGTAGCTGTGTAGTAGATATAATGAAATTATGTTTACTTGTTGTAGCCCTTGTTATTCTTAATTTTTTTGCACAAATGGAGAAAGGAAACCTGTCTCGTTTATCATAAAGAGCAATGTCAAACTTATTATCAATAATTTTAATCAATAATTATATCGATATAATATTATATAATATTATATATCGATATAATAATATATCGATATAATATAAATAATTATATTGATAATGATGATAAGGGTCATTGGTAATAGTTTATCCAAATCTCTTCACTATAGCATAAAAAACAAAGCACTCCATTGCGGCAGTTTCCCGTGAAAATTGCTAAACCACGGACATTTGAGAATTAGATTTAAACTTTACGCACAAAGGCTGACCAATCTAGCAATTTTAACCATTATAGAGTTGTCACATGATTTCGTATACTCGCTTTGGTGCCAACGATAAGATAATAAGTATTGTCAATGCTAAGTTTGAAATGGTTAAACTTGTAAGCTCGGCCAGCTTTAGTTTTGATATTATCTAGAATTTATAGTTTAATAATTTAAGTTTATGAAGTCTTTTATGATAAAGGATCACAAAGAACGTATTTTTATATCATTTATTTTATCTTTAGTTTTATGTAGAGCTTGTCAAGAAGCAGCTAATCGAAACGACATCAGTATATTAATAAATACGTTATATTCAAGGTTAAATTATACGTACAACGGAGATACTGTACTACATTACTTTATTCATAATGCAAATGGCGTGAATAATCTCCAAATAATTTCAGTTATTACCATGTTAATTTTTCAAACTTCTATAGATGTAAATATTCAAGATGCTAACGGAAAGACAGCCTTGCACTGGGCTGCTCTATATAACAATGCACCTGTCGTCAACGCACTACTTAAAGTTTATATTGATGATGTTGATATTTATGATGATTTTTGTCAAACAGCTTTACATTATGCAGTAGAAAATAATCTTCTTGAAATTGTCAAAATATTCCTTAAAGCAAAGATTGATATTGAGATGAAAAATCATTTGTATGAAACAGCTTACGATATTTCTGTTAGGAAAAAATATTCCGCTATTTCAAGATTAATACGAACAACAATGAATGATGATCAACTAGATAGGGCGCTGATATATTGTTAATATTAATGCTACAAAAAATGTAATTAAACTACATTTAAGATTCTTATGGAATTGCAGCATTTTTATCTAAATCATTTTTATTTTATCCAATCATGGTAACAAACCAAACATGACTAAAATTTTATAATAAC
>JAYJMI010124431.1:0-10652 GCA_036873855.1 Sarsia tubulosa
ATATTATTATGACTTAACTAAATGTAAAATTTCAAAGAAAAATAATGAACGGTTATTGAGAAAACTGCCGGACACACACACGAACACACACACGGACGAAAGTGAAACTATAGGTCCTTCCGGTTTCACCGGGACCAAAAATATTACGCTAGGCTAACTTAGTTAGGATAACTAACTTCCATAAAGAATGTATTACCTGTAAAAATACTAGTAAAATATTACGCTAGGCTAACTTAGTTAGGTTAACTAACTTCCATAAAGAATGTATTACCTGTAAAAATATAAGTAAAATATTACGCTAGGCTAACTTAGTTAGGTTAACTAACTTCTTGAAGAAAAAATTCAATTTTGAAACTAAGGTTGAATAAGCAGGTAATATTTGAAAAGTAAAGTTTCAATTTATGATTACTTCACTCACCTAGAATATCATAAATCACATTTCTTTCCACTCGTAGATTTTCAATTCCGTGCATAGTTACAGCACGATTGAAGCTTCTATGAATAGCACAACCAACAACGTATGAACCATGCACATCTCCTTCCATGTGGAAATGAATGGGGTAACGACCTAATCTAAAAGCTTGACCTAATGGGAAAGCAAGAGCGGTTGAATAATGCGAGAAATTATTATGCTTTAAATAAAAATAATTATAAAAGAAATTTCCAACTGTAATAAAAAAAATAAAAAAATAAATTTCTTTGAAAACTATTTTTTTGAACAATAAAAACTAACAATAGGTTTGTGCAGTAAAACAAAAACTTAAAAAGGTAGATTCGAACGAACAATTTCCTGTAGAATCCAGGATTCTCTAACCAATTGAGCTATCAGTATGATAGTACTTAGGTAACTTGTATTGAACTATACTCTCAGTGTCTGAGAGTGGCATGCATCTGTAATGCAGTACCTTAGAGGCTGAAATGCGGAACTGAGTGAGTACGCTCTTGTATCTTCAGAACCGCAGTCGGTGTTGTTGTCTGTAGATCTAGTTCAAACTTACACTGAACTTAGTGGCACAAATGGGTGCCTTGAATACTTAGTAGGTAGCACCGGTCTTGGTCCCTTCTGGAAATTCCGTCTTAGACTATTCGTTGGTCAAACAAGTAAAACATCAAAAATTACTTACTTATTTAAACTTTTCAAAAAGAAAGAATGGAAAAGCAACTCATTTAAATCACACTTTTACTTGAAATTAGACTGAAATCAGGTGGTTTTTCATAAATATGTTATTAATAGTAGTAATTTTAAAAATAATTTCCTGATATTAAGAAGATTAAAATTTGACGTAGTTTGCAATCAGAATTAATTAATTCAGAATCATGAGGCGGCTACTGATTAATAAGAACTTTACCTGCGTGTGTTACTTCAATATGATTAAAACGTGCAACAGCTACGCCCTTGCTCATGGTAGATTGATGTGAATGCACCATAATCTGCACCCCAAACTGATCGCTACCTCTCTCCTCTCCAAACCTACCATCAAAACACGTTTGTGTGGCGAATTGGTTAGGGTCAAACTCTTCTGGACAATTTTCTATCACCCCTTTCCATTGATCGTGTTTAGAACCTTGTATTTTAACACTACGAGATAATAAACCCACTTCAGCTCTAGTCTCAATTACTTGATCTCCAAAGGTTTGTTGAATAGAAATATGCTTGTATTGAACAGCTTTATCTAATCTAATACCCAAGCCGTTATCAATAATGCTTACAATATGGAATACTTCATTCTCCCTAATACTTTTACTGGTCGATGCTATCACAATTTCGTCTCCAACCTTCCAATCACTTACATCAAGTTCTACTTTGATCGTTTCATCTCCTGGATTAATCGTTTCAGTTAAGCGAGTCCAAGTGTGTTTGATATGACATCCATGCAGCTCTTAAAGAAAATGAAAAGTCAACAAATATATTTCTTTCCTATTTAGTCACACACATTAAATCAATCAACCAAATGTAATTTTTATATAGGTTAAACATTTTAAATAATTTATTTCTTAGGCACACATTATTCAATCAATCAATCAATCAATCAAATAATTCCAACTTTGATAAATTATTACCTAATCTCCCCTCACGCAATGATAAAGATTTTGCCCCATAAATGGGTAATTCTGTTGATCGGACATGACCATGTAACGTTACGGTAGCTCTGAAACAATGCGGTGTTTCTTCGGTACCTATCTGCAAAACACCTCCGTTCGTAATCAAGATATTTTCAGCATGCAAGTGAACATCCTCCTGATTAGCAAAAATCAACTTCCCTCCTTGTATAAGCAACATCTTTAATACGGGGGTTTCAATATCTAATATCATCGTTTGATTTTCACTGATCACAACAAAGTCTCCTGCAAAAAAATAACACTTCATGAATTATTATAAAAGTGGTTCTTTCTCAAGCAAAAACGTGAAACATTCAAAAGAAGCATTTACAGAAATGAAGAAGAGTGTCATTTTTTATCTACTATCTTTTTCGAACTTGAAAAAAGTATTTTAAAGGAACATGAAAAAAATAGGAAAATTTTTAATTTGATCTTGAAATACAGGCCAATTTATCGGGAAAAACATCTATTTTTTGCCCAAATTTTGCCTCATTTACCCAAATTAAAACATTCTTAAAACTTTATGCAAAAACTAAAAAAAAAAAATGAATCTTGTCTATATTGGGCTATTCCATTTGATCTCTGTACACCCCTATAGAAGTACATTTCCAGGCCATAAAAGTTTTTTAAAATTCCAGGGAGTCTCCTGCTTCCAAAAAACATTTTCAAGAGGGTCATGGGTGTTTTAGGGTTATGCTGCCTTAAAAAGCAATTGAAAATTAGGTAGAACATGAAAAATTGTTAATTTTAAGTAGTTTTCTTGTGGGAAGAAAGAAGATATTATTTTCTTGGGGGTTTGGATTTATATTTTCCAGGGGATCAGTTAAAGTTCAAAATCTTACTTCCATAGGGGGGGTACAGAGGAAAAATGGAATAGCCCATTGTGTTGACTTAGCAATTATGGATGCCTAACATAAAGAGAGATAAAAAAATTAAGTATATGAATTTAACAAGGAAATTTCGAGCAAAGTTTCTAAGTGTCTTTCAGACCAAAGTTTTTCCCCTTAACTCCAATTTCGTGAAATAATCGAGAAAAATCCGAATCCATCAGTTTTTAGCCACTATGGATGCCTAACACCAACATCATGTAAAAAATTAGAAAAAACTAACGAGCCAAAAATTGGTAATAGAAAAACGATTGAACGAACAAACAATCGACTGGGACTGAACTCTGCCAGCAAAGCTTAGTGTCTAAAAAGTACAATGACAAACTAAAAGTAAATAGAACAAGCTAGGTAACTGCAAGGGGTCCAGAAGAATCATTCAAACATCAAAACATTATTCAATTTTATTTTAATGACCTAAAATAATTGAATACAAATGTAAAGATATTGTAAATGATTAAATTTTTTTTGCTTTTTGCTTACCTTCTCTAGGAATCTTATTCTCGTCTCCACCCCAACTATACTTCGAACTCCAATGATCAACATATGAAAATCTTGCAATATTTTCACTAACAGCTAACGCATTCCCATTAACTTGCGAGATGACAAGAACGTCCGCATTCTGTACCGTCCTATTACTTACACCAGTGACACAGTTTATCTGTTCAGCTGATGGATCACCTTGAATAACACATTCTACATCAGCTATAAGCACTGTCAAGTTAACAGTTGGGAAGTTAGTACCAGTTATATTCACACTCACCCCACCACCTGTTCCACTGACACGTGGATTCACACTGGTTATGGTAGATGTAAGATCGGTTTTGTATGTAAACAGTTGTGTAAAACTTCCTTCCTTTTCACCTTCGTTCACTTTGATTTGACACTCAACGTTTGCACCATTATCACTGAACTGACTGTTAACAGGTACTGTACACTTCATCTCTCTGTCTTCAGTTAGCTCAGCTTCGTCAAAAGTACATTGTTCGTCACACATTGTGATGATGGTATCCTTACTAAAACCATGACCACTTATGGTCATTGTAATACCACCCCCAAAACCACTCTCTAATGGGCTAACAGTTGTAACCTGCAAATCATATTGAAATGAAGTATAAGCATTCGACAGCCCACAATCTTCTATATTGACAACCACTTGGGATTGAGTGCTCGCAGGACAGTTAGCTAAAGTACAATTGATTTCATTTCTTGACTGCGATGTTACAGCACATTGGCACTGACCCACCATTAACAGTTCAATAGTATAGTTGTCTTTGCAGAAGTCCCCCGTTATGGTTATCAGAGACCCTCCTATAGCTGTCGATGGGGCAACTTTTGTAATCGTAGGAGTGAAATCATCTGCATATGTAAAGAGCGTTGGAAGGAATGTGATACCGTTACTAACAATGTTGATTTGTTTTTCACCCTTTACTTTAGCAGGTGTTATTACATGCAATTCAGTTATGGTTGCACTTATCACGCTAACAACAGTATCGCCAATTTTTACTGTTACGTCATTTTCATGAAAACCAAAACCTGTGATATTGATTTTTGTACCTCCATAAGTACTCCCTTGACTCGGCGTAACAGACAGAATAGCAGGAATACTTCCAACAGTGTCAAAGTCAAAGTTCCCACTGTATGATACAGCTCCAAGCTCCAAATGTTGAATGAAGATGCCATACACGCCAACAGGTAAATTACTTACTTCGCATTTGATCATTGTGTTAGTGGCACTTACAGCATTACATGGGTAAGTTGGACTACTCTCATCTTTTATACCTATCTCGTACTTTGTAGCATCATCACCAAGTTGGCTTCCAATGATTGAGATCTCATGAAGTATGGAATCTATATTATCATGGTTCTGTATTCCATCAATCATGGGTGTTAAACTAGATTTATATGTATACGTGAAGTCATATTTCGAAAACAGTAAAGGGTGCATATTTTTATATGTAACAGCAGAATTAACATTGTGGTCAATGTTCATGGTATCCATGGTTTCATTGTTGGGTAGTTTAGGAGATAAACATTCTATGGTATTATAAGTTACACTTGTTATACCGCAATACTGACCTGTTCCAATTTCAACAATCATTTCATCGCTGCTGAAACCATACCCTGTTATAGTTAACGGTGTACTACCCATGATCGAGCCTTCTAATGGTGAAACTCCGGTCACTTTAAATTCAAATGACACTGATCTCTCTTGAATATGTTGTATATTAATTATAGCGCTTCCTTTGTTATTTATTTTAAGAGATATTTGAAGTAGTTTGACTGTTTCTGGCTTTTCGTCTTTATCAATTTTACAAATAATTTCGGTTTCTGATGCATTTGAAACAAGGCATGAGGATCCACCAAACTTTAATTCAATATCAGGTTGAACTGTAGTTAAATGTCTTCCAGTCACTGTGATAGTGTCCTCTAAACTTATGTACCTCAATCCAATGCTATTATCAATCATATCAACGATAGGTGTGTAGCATACGCTGTAAGTATATTGAACACTTTCAACAGGTGGCTGTGGAGCACAGCTAGGCGTACCTATCAAATGATAAGAAAAGTATAAAAGTAAGTACCATTTCATTTTGTTCTCAAAATGTAATTTTCTGTGGCTATAAATAAGACATATTAGTTAGTGGATTTGATAGATTGCTAATGGAATACCAAATATGGAGTAGGGAGTTCGGAGGTTCATAAAAGGGCATAATTTGAAACTAAAATACAGAATTTAAATCATGTAACGTTTTACCAGATATATAAAATGAATGCGAAAGTCTATACAACGCTTAAAAGTATGGAAAGTATTGAATTAACATTTAAGGAGAAAGTGTGTTGATTGGATCCTTAACATACTTGGTGCAGAAGCAGTTGGATCAACATCAATTTCAGCATTGTAATCTAAATGAAAGTTTGTCAGTTAAATTAATAACCCTTTTTAGTCTTGGGGTTTCGACTTAAAACTTAAAAATAGATAGAATAGATATAGTTGCTATAAAATACTTTTTTAAAAAATTATTTTATTTTAAATGGTTTATTTGGTTATGATGGATGAGAGGTTTATGATGACGTCAACATTTTATATGACGTAATTTACAAAAGTTGGGACATTCAATAAAGTAAGAATCACAATAAAGTAAATTTCTCAACTAAAATTTGTCGAAAGGAAATATTTGAAATTTTATTGAAAAATGTAACCAGTAAATAAGTAAAATTAAATTTGTAGTCGTCAATATATACATCATCATGTAGTCATCAATATATTTTAGCCTTTCGTACATATCATCAGGCAATTAATACTATTTCCAGTTTTGTCAACATTTAATTTTGTGCAGAAAACAAAAAGATATTATAAAAATAATTTATAAAGTTTACTATGTATTTTGACTTTAATATCAACACTAGTGTCTGCTAACGCTTGTACTGTTATTCTCCCCCAAAGTTCAATGGTGCCAGTGGAAAGTATGACACCGCTCGTCACGTAATAATCCCCTGGAATACTAAACAGGTAACTACAAGTCCCTTGTGTTGATGGAGCACACAGGTTAACTTCTGTTGTTGTGTAGTCAAAATAAACACCGATCTTTGGAGTTTCAGCCACTGAAGATTCGGGAAGAGTCCAAGACCACTTAATGAATAAGAAAAATATTATGTTGGTATGCAATAATACTAATAGAAGACAGTTATGACAGTTACTCAGCAAGTCAAAATCAAATGTTAAACAAATACTTGACGAGTTAACATAAATTACTAGAACAGTACAATACAGTTTAATTTTTCGAAGTAAAAACAATTCACACTGAAGTTTTCTGCATGATAGAATATATGAACTCACCTCTACCCTATCACCGGCATTAATATCATTCAACGTACTATTCCACGCATAGCCTCGCCCGTAGTCTAAAAAACAAATAAATAATAAAAATGAACGTCTTGGATGCATAGTAATAGAAAAAATAATTAGGAAATTCTACCTCCCTCTGACTAGTGGAAATATTGAAATCCTGCACTTATTGGTAATTTTAAACTCTCCCACCTATTGACAAAGTTAGCTTCCTTCTACTTAGTGGAAATTTTAATTCTAACCCACCTAGTGATATTTTTACAACACTTACCTAGTGGTATTTTACCTACCAGGGTGTATACCTGTATTATTGATCTTATAAGAAGACCTACCATTGTGTATACCGTATTATTGATCTTATGTAGCAATAAGAAGACCTACCATCGAGTTCACTCGTATTATCGATCATATGTAGCAATAAGAAGACCTACCAGGGTGTATACCAGTATTATCGATCTTATATAGCAATAAGAAGAGCTACCATCGTGTATACCAGTATTATCGATCTTATATAGCAATAAGAAGACCTACCATCGTGTATACCAGTATTATCGATCTTATGTAGCAATAAGAAGACCTACCATCGTGTATACCAGTATTATCGATCTTATGTAGCAATAAGAAGACCTACCATCGTGTATACCAGTATTATCGATCTTATGCAGCAATAAGAAGACCTACCATCGTGTATACCAGTATTATCGATCTTATGTAGCAATAAGAAGACCTACCAGGGTGTATACCAGTATTATCGATCTTATGTAGTAGACCACTACCAGTTGTCGTACACTTGATTACACTATTCGCCACTTCTTTAATGGCACACAAGCTACAACCAAACATCACACTTACATCTGCCACTATATCACCAAATCCCTCGCCTGTGATTTCAACCTCAGTTCCACCTAAAACTGATCCAAAACGAGGCTGGAAGTCGGTGACTCTGACTGGAAATGTAGAACCTATAGAAATTGGTTGTGTGGCACCAACAGCTGGGTCAATCACTTGAATATAAGAAGCTTCGTGGTCACTTTCAGGTGTTTGACATTCTCCTTCAGAAAGAATCTGACATTCAGCACTTTCTGGAGAGAAATCAATATCTTCATTCGAAATCTCTCTTCTGCGGCGTTTGGCTTCATTTTCATAAAACAAAAATATAACAGCTTCGGCTGAAAAGTCTCCAACAAATGTGAAAGCTATAATGTTACCACCCCATGGTTTTAATAAGGCTCCCGGTACAATTGTCAATGATGAATCAGGTTGCAAATACGTGTATTGTTCTGCTAGAATGACTAATTCCCCGCCCACGATTATCTACAGTTGAAACAATCATAAAATTTAAATGTATAAAGTATATGTGTATAAAATTAAATGTTGCTGATTAAAATAACTTTCATATTTATAAATTTCTTGGAATACTACTAGACTTGGAATACTACTTTATAGGACTTTACAATGTTGATCATTTTCTAGATGATAATAATATTGATTATTTCAAAATCCGAAAACTAAATGATGAAATACTGACATACCGTTAAATTAACTGTTTGAACTTCGCTTTCACTTGTTGTACAACTAATGATTGTCATTTCCACAGAGGTAACAATGCAAGTAGAACCCAGGGTCACAGAAACTGCACCAATCTCGTCACCAAACCCTGTACCGTAAATATTAAGCGCTTGCCCACCATACTGTGAGCCATTTGATACCGATATTGAGGTAACCATCATTTCGTAGCTGTAGTAAAATAAAAGAAAAACTTGAAAGTATTATTGAGACACTCACACTTATTTTTGTCTAAAGTGTAGAGTTTGTAATAAATAAGTAAGAAAGTTTATTTCACTTAACGATTAATTCATGATTGAACAAGGGATGGATTACCAGTGGACTCCCAGTATAAAGTTTTTTAACAATATGTAAAAAATGTCAATATAAGAATTACCAAATTTGACCTTTTGACCCTGTTTCCATGGAAACAAAAAACATTCTAAAAAATCAGGCTCCTTCACTTTTCATTATTCATGACCCTTTAACATCATGCAAGAAAATCGGAGAAAACTGATGAACGATTCCAAAGATAGCTAGGTTACGTAGTAAATTTTGACCTTTTGACCCCAGTTACGGGTAAACAAGAATTTTCGGATTCAAGAGGCTCATATCAGTTTATACCTTATACTTGTCTCAAACTTTGTACAAAAAATTAAAAAAATCTGATGAACAGATCTCGAGATGTATTTTAAAAAGACCAATTTTTGGCCAAATTTGACCTTTTGACCCTGTTTCCATGGAGACGAGAATTTTTCTAAAAAATCTGGCTAAGTCACTTTTCTACACTTATGACCCTTTAAATTCATACGAAAAATCAGAGAAAACTGATGAACGATTCCAGAGATAGCTGGGTTACGTAAATTTTGACCTTTTGATCCCAGCTACGCGCAAATAAGAATTTTTGGAATCATGACACTTATGTCAATTTATACCTTATACTTGACTCTAACTATGTGCAAAAAATTAAAAAAATCTGATGAACGGATCTTGAGATACAGGGCAAAATGTCTATTTTTGGTCCCAAATTTGCCCCATTTACCCCAATTTTGAGCAGACGAGAATTTTTGAAAAAACTCGGGCTTCGTCAGTTTTTAGCCATTACGAATACATATCATCATGAAAAAAATCATGCAAAACTAATGAGCCAATTCCTAGAAAAGTTGGTAACTGACAGGCGAACGAACAAACGAACGGACAAGCCTGAATTTATAGGACTCCATCGGCAAAGCCGGGAGTCCAAAAAACAATTAAAATGATTCATAACATTCGAATTCAGTTAACATAACCGATTTGGTTGAATGACTTTAGCCATAATAGTATACACATGTTGGCATCAAACTTTTAGAAACCTTTATTTGTATATTTATCCCAAAAGAATATAAAATGTTTCAAATGTTTTTTGTTTGTTTATACACTGTTTCTATATATATATATCATCTAGAATAATATTGATGTTGTCAAATATAAATATTTTTTTGCATCATATTGAAAATGAAAGTTATGAAAGAACAGACTTCACTATTTACGACAGACGAAAAATTACGTGACTCCCAAAGCTTGAATTCAATTAATTGGCCCCTAAAAATAAAGAAGCTGCGAAATTTCGATTGTGGAGTTATTGAACTTGATCTTTATAAAAAAAATGTAATAAAAGAGAATTAAAATTAATTTCTCTTTAAAACAACAATAATAATATGGCAAATATGATCAACTTACCGAAAAGTAATTTCATCCTGAGGATGTTGAGCAAAGCCATGGTTCATTGCTCTTACATGAACTTTCTTACTACCTGCTTGAGAGTGACCTGAATTCAAATATTAAAAATATTTTATACTAGTCTCAATGACTTCAGCTAGTCAGTCACACTATAAAAGTAAGAAATTTAGTATCATAACAACTAATAGTATAAACAGTAGGTATGAAGATAGTCACTAAAATAACTGTTATCACTGTGTAGTTGTATCTTATCAGTTTAAGTTTTTTTTATCAAGTTTACAGGTGTTACAATAATGGAAATATCACGTATACAGATACTACAGTAGTATTTAAGCAGCTTAGCTAAGTAGAATCAGAAAGTACACAGATATTACACTAGTATTTAAGCAGCTTAGCTAAATAGAATCAGAAAGTACACAGATATTACATTAGTATTTAAGCATCTTAGCTAAGTAGAATCAGAAAGTACACAGATATTACAGTAGTATTTAAGCAGCTTAGCTAAGTAGAATCAGAAAGTACACAGATACTACAGTAGTATTTAAGCAGCTTAG
>JAYJMI010124542.1:0-10652 GCA_036873855.1 Sarsia tubulosa
ATCCTATGCAGTAATTTTGTTTGAGTGTTATATTTTTGGCCAAAATGCATTGTACATTCAATAAAATACAATTTCTCCAAGTATTATTAGACTGTGTTTAGCTAAAGACTTCTACCTATCCGAATAATTGTAAGTGAATGATTGATTTGAAGTTCTGTTTTAAGGGAGGTTGATAATATGTTTTTATTTGTTTCTTGCCTGTTTTCTGACACTACATTGAGTTTTTGTTTGTTTTCTGACACTACATTAAGGTTCCACCGAGAGACATCTCAAGAGTACAATACCATTAAAAGTTGCTAGTGGTTATACAGTTCTCAATTCTCATAAGTATTACCTTTTTTTTTATGATACCGCAGGAAATCCCAGAATGCATCATTTTAAAGCACATGTCAATAACAGCAATATCGCCTATTAAAGAGTTCATGTTTTTCGTTTTAGCCTATCGTCCCCATCTTCAAAGGTTTGGATTATCACCTAAAGAATAACAAAGCCAATGGTAAGAATACAACAGGCTAATTTTAAAATGTTTCTAACACAAATTATTGCACAAATTGATTGTTTTCACTTCTGAAGATATCGACGCTTTCAAATTCAATCTCATCTTATTGTTCTTCAACTAAGTCAACTAAGTAGAGTATTACTTCCGCCATTTTTTGTGGAATACCTCATTTTTAATTTGATATAACAACAATATAATGATCATATGCTTGAATACTTTCGCCATTATGAATTTGATATAACAACTATATATCAAAAACAATTAACAAGAAATTCTTCCAAATCAGTCTCAGTTTAATCAACAGAAAATATAATGATTATATGCTTGAATACTTTCGCCATTATGAATAAGGATAATAAGACCTATATATTTATATGATATTAAAATTTTATTGCATAACGTTTTGGGCAACTCTTTAATCTATTGCTAGGTACCATTGGTAAGCATTGCTACTATTAACACTGCATATTATGGATAGGCCGAAAATGTTATGTAATAAAATTTTATAACTTCATAAAAATATATTAGTCTTATTATCCTTATGTAATGATCATATGCCTTCGTTCTGGTTTTCAATCTCCAAGGGATATACGGTTTAAAGGGTCCGAAATTCCGATGAAGGTTGCTGTACTAATGATCTGCAGATGACATTCTATCATAGGGGCTTCGGTCTTTAGCGAGTAACGACCCTACCGTTACTTCAGTTAAAATGATATTGTCGCAAAAAGATGTTAAGAAGTTTTACTTTTAGGAAAACAATGTTAAACTGGTAATTTATTCAGGGGAAAGCTTTCCTGAATAGTGTGTATATTTCGATTGTGTATGGTAAAAAGGTTCCACTTGGAATTAGGAAAAGTTATATTGAGTATAGGTGACTTTAAACAGGTTTTGCATTATTATGAAATAGAAGAGAAGTGGTTCTTTATAATATTTTGTTTGTAATTTTTGATGTGAACTTCTTTATTAACAAATTTATTCATATCATAAATTTAGAAGTTAACACGCATCAAATCAACAGTATTATCCATACTAAGCTACCGGATCCAAAAATCGAGCTCGCTGCAGCAAGTATACTCGCTAATATGAATCGTATAAATCAATCTCCGTGCTCAGACGAGGTCGAGAGCCTTACAAGTAGTTCAGGTCCTGATAATCTTCATCTAAAGCAAGTTAAAATTGAACCAGTTGAAACTACTGACGAACATCAATGCTCCGAAGAGGTTTGTTTTTATTTCTATATGTAAGTAAATGAAATATATGGTAAAATAGACGGAATAAACAACAAATATGATAAATTGTTTGCTTATCGGTATGAAAAATAAAGTTTCTCTTAACAGTAATTCCATTCCATGTATAAGCCCCCTCCCCCCGCGTATATATAAGCCCTCTCCCATATATAAGCCCCCTCCCGTGTATGAGCCCTGGGCTTATAGTCGGAGGTTTACGGTATTCAAATGTAAATTCTTCTCGACGTTTCATTTAGAAACAGCATATTGAGATGTAAATTCTCCTCGACTTTTTTATTTAGAAAGAGAATTATATGCTAACACTTGGTTTAGTATCACAACCAAGAAAAAGAGGTAATGATTTATTTTTCTCTTATTTTTCCTTAATCCCCTACTAAAAAAAGTATATGGCAATAGATTGAAACCTATACTAAAAAAGTATCTGGTCATATATTGAAATCTAGTTTTTATACACAGTAGGTACCAAGTTTGAAATTCACTAAAATTACACAATTTGCTACATGTTTATAGCGCTTCTCTTCTCTCTCTCAGCTTATCTAAGCTGTCAAAAATTTACCACGTCACAGCATTATATAATATGATATAAATACTTATGTCTATGGTATAAACAATATATGCAGCAAATGATTTTATAAATTATACATAAGAATTATCATAAAGGATTTTTTATTTGTTTAGCCCTGGAAGACGAATACGAAAGAGCGCGCTGGGAGCGAAAGTTTCGTAAATTTCGCGGAAGACCGAAGAAACGATCTAGGCGAGAGGTAAATTTCTTTAAAGATTAGTATATATTCTATCATAAGAACACGAACAACAAAAGTTATGAAAGCGTTTAACCATGCATTGAACTAATAAACAGTTTTACAGTCTCAGTTCCGTTCCTTCAATTACACATTGTTCCTAAGAAACAATACCCAAAGCGGCATATAAGTTCTCGACGAAAACCATTAGTAACTATTAACAACTTTTTTTCTTAATGTATTTTGAGGAACGGAACTGAGACTATAAAACCGTGTATTGAGATCCTTACTTCACAGCCTCACAGCCTTTGTTATATAAAACGTAGTCTTTAACGCCTGTTTCATTAATTCAAAACAATATAACACACTGATTTATAATCTCAGTTCCGTACCTCGTTTCGTACCTCAGTTCCGTACCTTCCGTACCTCGAATTACACCGAGAAAAAGAATAGTGCTAAATAGTAAGAAGTGATAAATTTAACAAATATTTATGAAGCTTATGAAACTGTTTTTTTAGCAAAATAAGTAATTTAAGGAACAGAACTGAGAACATTACCTAAGTTAATAATAGCAAGCAGTGTTTGTTGACAAAATTACGAGTTTGATGAAATAAATCATATTGCATGACTTTTTGAGCTCTTCGTAACTTTGCACCATACAGCAGTTTATATTTTTCATTTTATTTTATAGAACACAGAAGAAGGTAGTATCAATGGAGACCATCGCTCAAGCTCTGAATTAGATTTTTACAACGGTCCAATGACACGTCATAAGCAACAGCTTTTACAAGAACAAGAGAGCCTTCTAGAACAAATTCAAAAGCGTAATAGCGTCGATGAAATTAATGACGAAAACGCTAATGTAATTAAAACGAGTAAAGAGAATTCAATAAATGATCAGATTAAAACCCGTAAATCACCTAGAAATTCTCCTGATAAAAACACAAACAGTAGCATTGATACTAAAACGAATATTATAGATACTAACGAAAATAGTTCAATAAATGAAAAACATCATAGTGAAAACATACCCTTAGAAACTTTCTCACGCGGCTCGCCTTCGCAATCAATGCAAAAGGATATCGATCAATCTCGCTTACTACACACATTGCGCGATAAACAGCACGCGAGTTCGATACAAGAACACGCAAGTTCGATACAAGCACAAATTGAAAATCAAAAGCAACTTCAACAACAACATGTTGATCAACAGAGACATTTACAAAAACATTCAATCAATGATCATAATAAACGCCCTACCTCCTCTCCTATGGACTTAAAACAACAATTACACCAGAAAACGAATATGCAACACCCCTTTGACTTACCAAAACATCCTATGGAATTAACAAAACATTTTAATGGCCGTCATCCGATGGAGTTTCATGAAGATATTAAAACTTTGGATAATAGCTTATTTGGGCGTTGCATGGTACGTTACCTCGTTACCTATTTGTTCACAAGCAATTCGTTATCTGAATCGTTATAACAGCTCCCTGCTACGATAAAGAGTTTCTGTAAATTCAACTAATTTGAAACATTTGATTAAAATTATTTTATGTGTTCTGTGTCTATCCTAGGTTTGATTCGATTACAATATAATTAAAAAAAAACAATAAATGCAAGAAAAAGTGCACTGTGGTCAAGCCTTTTCTTAAGTTGGTTCCCACTAGTGTAACTGATATTTGGACTTTTATTAAGAATATTTTAATTTTTCCAAGATATATTTCGCTATTTTTTGATAATATTCTTACTGAATTTGTCGAGATTATAAATAGTAGCAGTCGCACAAATCAAAATACTTACGGACGACGGGTAGTCTTTTAAATTCTTGTTTGTATTGCAGGATGGTAACAGTGATTCATTCGCACGTTGGCCTGGTGTCGAACCTCTAGCGCATGCGTACACTGCTTATATGGCTGGTAAGTACGACTTATACTCTAAAATTAGTTAAACTCATGGAAAAAAATGAAAGTAAATAATATCTAAGGCAGTGCCTCTTAAAATATTTATATTTATATCTTATTAAAGTATTTATTGACGAAATTCATGCTTTATTCCGCCCTTGTTTTCCTATTGGTTCATGCTATAACTTTTATATAATTTGCAGGCAAGCTTTTATTAAAATATCGTTACGATTAAAATATTATTTCGGGAAGTTTATTTACAAATTGTGAAAGTTAAAACAAAAACTTATAACGTTAAAGTCTCTATCGTTTTGCCAATGTTTCATGGTCTTTATTTTATTGTTCTTGTATAGAGCACGACATCCAACGACAACACGTTTTACAATCGTTCGAAGAGCTACAACGTGAGGGGCGCTGTTTGCATCAAAAACGTGAATACCTTGAAAAAGATATGGTAGTATATAACGAAAGACGAATACATATCGCTGAGAAGAGAAGAGAAATGAGACTTCATATGGAAACTATACATAGAGCTTTAAGAACAATGTCGAGTTTATAGAATGATATTCTCGAAAAATAGTTCTCGAAAAATATTACTCGAATTTCTACTACAGTTTGTTACAGTTTGTTGCTCTAGATGACAAACATTCTAACATACTAACTTAATGGTACATAATGTTTATTGACATACTAAGTTTAAGCCATATTTTTTTATTGTTTCTTTAAACTTAAAACTTAATGTTTGGAACATAAGTCGAATTGAAAAACACTTGAACGAATCACATTATATACAATAACCTGCTAATTAATTGAAACTCTTGATTTTGTTAAAAAGTTTTAAAAAAAAGTTTTCCAATGTGCAAAACGTAAGGTGTAATTATTTGATTACACCCTAATATTGAAAGTAACTCTTGAAAGCACATTAGTATTCTTGAAAGTTATTAACTTGATCACTATCTCTTTAATTTGCATTTTCATAATATGAAATTGTCACCACAATAGACGATGTTACTATTATTAACAGGTGCATTAACAAAAATT
Organism: Sarsia tubulosa; assembly: GCA_036873855.1. Taxonomy (NCBI): domain Eukaryota; kingdom Metazoa; phylum Cnidaria; class Hydrozoa; order Anthoathecata; family Corynidae; genus Sarsia; species Sarsia tubulosa. Next base: position 5,435 of record JAYJMI010124542.1, read on the forward strand.
ATTGTGAGATTGTCTGGGACATCTTAAGAGTACAGTATTCTCATAAGTAATAATTTTTTTTAATGATACCCCAGACAATCCCACAATGCATCATTTCGAAGCACGTTACTACTTTAAAGTTAGAACTAATATTTTAATTTTTTTACCCTATCTTCATTCTTAGCTTTAGGATAGAAGAAACCTGTATGATATTTGTATAAATTGTTTGTTTTTCATTTATTTATTTGTTGAGTGATGAAAGTATATTTGATGACGTTTCTTAAGATCACGTGACTTGTATATTTGTAAAAATCCACATGAAGAAGATAATAAATTAGATAAATATTTTGTTTTGCTTTGCATGCTGTTTTGATGTTATAATAATTTTCATTTGATGCTATCAATTCGATTAAGACCTCTGGCTTTTGTTTTCCGCTAAAATTAGTCGTCACTTTACCTGCCAATTAGTCCAAATAACAGTATAGAATCAGCAAACATTTCGCATCCGATGAAATTATTCCACGCTAAAATAAATTATGGAATCAAATATGTTAGAAGAACCAAGCTATATACATAAGTAAGGTGGAGGTTTTTGTATATTATAATGAAGTTCAGTTTTCGTAAATTTTTTTTGTCTTTTAGCCCTTTTGCCAAATTGTTATGTGGCCTGGTTTTCTTTTTCTGTCTTTTCATTTGGATACCCTTTCAGTTTTTAAGGTAGCAGAGTGTTGGTACCGTGGAACTTATTTAATGCTACAGTCAGGTTGCAAGTCTTGGCCCTCAAAGATTGATATCTGTAATGTGCATGTTTTACCATCTTCGTGCTAAACAAAATTGTTATTATCTAGCATTATTCGATCTCTTTGCTAGATCGAACTTTTTTGCATAAGGCATGATTTACCTTACTAAGATACGATATAAATCAATACAGGTAATTAAAGTAATAAGTAAAGCAAAAGTAAAATTCAAATTGTCAATTAGATAATTAAAGTTTATATTTATAAAAAGGGAACTATATATAGTCCGGCAGCCCAGGGGTGTCAACTATGACAGTCAGGGGGCAAATTTAAACCACTTGCATTAGGTGGGGTGCAAACCACTTGCATTAAGTGTCCGAAAAATTTTTTTTGCCATTCTGAATTTTTCAAAGGAATTGCAAGTTTGTTTCTGAAACTATAATCCTCAATGTAGTTTTATTCATATGATTGAACGAACCTATGCTTATATATAAACCCAACCAAGGAACTTGAAAATAAGAAGGAGAGCAATCTAATAAAATTATTTGGTACTGAGCGTGATGCAAATTTCAAGATAAAGTTACACACTTAAACACTCATTAACAAAACTCATCTTAATTAGCTTTTTGATAACATGATTGGTTTAAAAAATAAAATATGGCTAAATTACCCTAAAATTGCTAAATTACATGCGTTACCCTAAAGTAAACGCTACAAAAGTAATTACAAATGAAAATGCTTTTAATCCTTTACTTGCTCTCATAGGGCTACAATTGCGAGTTAGTTAAAAATACAGTTATTTGAGATTGCTAGTTGGAACTTCAAGGCATGCATGCTCGTATAAACCAGCGCGTATTTTCGCAAGAGAGGCTATAAATAGAATTATGACGCTGGTTTATACGAGCATGCAAGGTATGATAACTTTAACTTCAAGACATGATAATTAGTTTAGTCCATTATTTAGCCAAATGATAATACATAAAACATTATGCATTTACCAATAGAAGTACGGTAGAAAAGAAGATGCATAACAAATAACGTCTAAAAAAGATTTTACACCAATATGGATAAACGACTAGTATAGTCTTACATCACATCAAAAAGGTATAAACAAACATAGCTAAAAGAAGACATACTCATCTGATTACATTTCGATATCATCTAGCCTACGATATAGACCCTTTACAAAAGTTGTATTTTTCTAGGGTCTATGAACATTCACACAATATTTATTTCTAAGCCATTTCAGAATTCACTAAACGCATGCGCATCGGCACTAAAATTTACTACCTTTCTTATTATCAAAACAAAAATTCTCGGCAAAAGATACTTGTTCCTAGCTTTCCTGTAATGTGTATAAAGCTTTAGCGTGGTCTATATTCGTAGGCTAATATCATCCAATTTACTATCTTTTTTTCAATGAATTGTGTTAACATGTATTTATTAATTTCTATCTTTTTTTTTGCCAGTAATCGAAAAAGAAGAGTTTGTCGATAAATGAATGGTCAAATCAAAATATCATGATTGCTACGTTTATTACCCTATTACGGAAACTTTGTACTTAAAACAAGGTTTTATTTAAAATAAATTAACAAAACACACCATAAACCATTTGATCCATTAAATTAACAATAAATAAATTGAATATCAACCTCGTTCCCAGAATAATTTTTCGCAAGAGTGGAAGGCTGAGCAATCTTCTCTTAGCGAAAATTTACTCTGGGAACGAGGTTGCTTGAATATAACAACTCCACTTGGTTCACGCATATCATATGATATTTATTTTTTATAACTTTAAAGAGACAAATTTAATTCACATTTGTGTTCACATGATTGGTTAGCTAGAATATCAGCTTTACTTTCATTTACGCTGCATAAGTCAATCAAATCATATAGCATTAGCATGTCATAATGCATCAAATCATAATGCATTACATCGAATATTGGCTCTTTAAACACAATGGCTCCACAGTATGGCCAAGCCGCTTAACTACCATCATCAGTGATTAACTACCATCATTAGCTTGTCGGATCAATATATTGCTCAAAATTACTGACAAGGTTGTACGTGGGTTTGTCAACACCCGAATACTTAACTAGTTGCCTTACACACCCTTATAATGCTTTTTAAAGACACTAGTGGTTGGGTTTTAGGTACATTAAAATATGATAATTAAAATCAATATAAAAATAAATTAAATCATTTAAATGTCTCAAAAATCAATAAAACCTGGAAAAGGTCGAAGGTTATCAGTCATGTATAATTCTCTGTCATTTACAGGTAACCAGTTTATTTTCTTAAATTGAGTTTCTCCTATGTGTGATCTATTATCTAGTTAATGACAAAACCTTTGCATATATTTTGCATAATCTGTAGATTTTTGAGTAAAATTGAGGTTTGAATATCAGGCAGTACAAGTATAGTCAATATGAGGCTGGCTTAACCCTATTTGTACCGAGCTTTTTAGACCCCTAGCTATTGTTACCGGGGTGGCGGATTCCGCACCACCCCCTTGAAATCTCAGGAACGATGAATGTTATAACCATAAAACTTGGCATACTTATAGTACTACTTATAATTAATAATATCATAAAAATTTATTTTTCCTGACATCATCATATTTTGGATGACGTCATAATTTGGATCCTAGATTCTTGGATATTTCCTGATATTTTATAAGATATGTGGTTAACTAAAATTATAATTTCTTTTGATTGGATTTTGACATGAAATTTGCTAAATGAGAGATGATGTAATGATGTTATTAAATTTATCATTATTTAAGTAAAATTATTCCAGGAAAAAAAGTTATGACGTCACAAAATGAAAATGAAAAATCCCCACAGTTATTGCTGACGCCTTCAAAAATTCAAAATGACTTTAAATATCTTTTGTTAAATAAACATTGTGTAAAAATTTAATCAAGATTGAATAAATACTCAGTCGGATCTTTACGGTAGAAATTTAAATGGTATAAAAACAAGATTGAATTACTATTAAAAAAGTTTTTGCTGTTTAAATTTTTAGAACTTTCTCTTCGACTTATTTTTTTTTGAAATAGTGTTGGCAAAACATATTGTGTACGAAATCCGGTTTTAAGAGTGGGTGATATGGGACCATTTCTTAGCTTCGGGATATTTTTTTTAGTTACCTATCTTTTTAAGTTACCCATACTACCGTAAACATCCGACTATAAGTCTAGGACATACATTCTCGTACGCACTTTGTATATGGACACGGATGGAATTAGACATGGAAATTGTCAGGAATCCATATTCGCCGGAAGAACTTTCATGCAAATGTGCATATTTTTGTGAAATGGTCTATTTTCATCTTCTATACCGATGAGAAAACTGTCCTTGATTAAAATTTATTGTATATCAAAATTTTATATTGTTGAGTGGGCTTATACATGTTTACATGGTTTCTTTTATTTGTTGTTTTTGTGATATTTTTAATATTCCCTTCTCGGGTAAAAGCAGCCATTTTGCTTGAGGGGCAGATTTTAATGGCGAGCATGTTATTTGCATGACTATATATCAAACCATTTCAGTACTAGTAGGTTATATGACTAGAAATTTGGAAGAAATCTTAGTTGAAGTATTATCTTTCTCTGAGAAAGTACCATTAATTTAGCGTCACACGTAATGGTGGCTTTTACCCGAAAGCGGCGTATTCAACCATAGCCATAGTAAACAAAGAAAACAAGAGGAGCTTTTTTATTATTTATGATTTGCTGCATCAAATCATATGATATGATCAAAGGATCAAACGAGGTGATTTTTACTGCTTGTTCCAGCTCTCAAATACCTAAATTTTAGTATAGGTTCCACAAAAATGATTTCACCTAAGCTAATAATTGGACCTTAGCTGTTGAAAGAGGAACATGACACTAGTTAAACTGTTTGTACTTTTAATTATTTAAATTATAATACCGACAGTTTGCTTCTTTGCCGATAATAGACACGAAAATGAACGACGACGTTGATTGGTTTATAAAATGACGGCGCGAAAATTTTAGAATGTTTGTTTACAAAAATAAATAAAGTGAGAAGGAAGTCGTTGCAGTGATTACACTTTTGTTTTGCATTCAGTATCATTAATCTCTGAGTAATTAACTATTTATCCTTATTTGAGAAAAGGCAAATGAAGTTGTTTCTATTATAGTCTATCTAGTTTCTGATTTTACGGTAAATTCTGTTTTAAAAATTGTATCTATTTCTAAATGCGTGTTTTAATAAAAATACTGTTTTCTTTTATTACCGTTTAGGGGTCAGTCTCTTATTGATTTTCGTACGCTTAGTGTTAATCTGACGATCTGACGCAAAGCAGCCAGTGGGTCAGTTATTCGACGCTAAGGAGAATTTTATCTTTAGGCGGAGGGAAGTGTGACATAATGACAAATTTTCATTTTTCATTATCCATTTTTTTTTGCGAAGCTATTTCCCGCCTTGGACAACTTTTTTCCGCCCTTATATCTCAAGGCGTAAAATTTTGCTGT
>JAYJMI010124875.1:0-10649 GCA_036873855.1 Sarsia tubulosa
AATCTAATTAGTTAGGCGCTTCTAGTAAGCAAAAAATTCTGAGGCAGTGCCTCTTTAATAACATTCTTGATATCGAAGCAAAAATTATAAAGTGCGAAAGTAGCTCAAATAATAAAAAATAATTTTATTTTAAAAAAATTTTTGACTTGATAAGCTGTTTCTTAAAATAGTGGAATAAAAACAAAACGAATAATATTTATTTTTACTACAAATCTATTTCGTATCGTAACATCTATTTAGAATAATTTACAATAAACAAAACATGATAACAAAATAAAACAAAAGTAGCAGTAGTTCTTCTTCTCTCAGTTTTTTATGAACAACCTGCAAGCTCTTTTCAATCTCCTGAAAGGCCTTAGAAGTCAGCAACAGGCTTAAAATCTATCAAAAGACGTCTTTTTCTCATGTTTAGAGAATTCCTTCATGATTGTTAAAGGTTATATAGATAAACATGGTTTTCCATGATATTAAAGAGTTAATAACTCTGATTGTTAGTTAAATAATGGTGTTTTTTGAAAAAAATAGCACAAAGAATGGAAATTGCAACCACTACAAGTAAACTCGAGTAATAAATAGGATCGTTAATCCTTAAGACCGAAGCCCCTCTACTAACATGTTTGCTGATCAACATTGAAACTCTGTCACAGAAAGAAACTGCCCAACAAGAACTCTTGATTAGTTTCCAACTGCAAGAGAACTCAAGTATCAAATACAAGTATTGATACAGGAATAAGTTAAGGTTGGTGCCATTCGCTAATTGTCAGTACGAAAGCCTTCATTGTAATTTCGGCCCCTTTAACCGCACATTCCGCTGGTGATATACCATAGCAAATAACAGCCAACCGTAAATTGCTTGTTTGTTAACAGAGGTTATAAGTGGGGTTGTCACGCCCAAAGAAATATAAAAGTTCCTAACCCCCCTTGCTCGATACTAAAAGTATCATATTCAATGACTGATGTGATAAGTGCGTCGGTCATACGCAAAGATACGACTTGGTGTCACCTTCCTTGCTAACTTCTTATACCTTACTAGGAGGAAGCGGGTGCGTAAAACCCGAAAGGTAAGTCACATTCTCAGCACTTTTCATAGAAAAGGAGATATTTTGGTGGTAAGTTTTCTTGATAATTTAAAAAAGTTGAAAAAAATCTGACGAAAATAAGAAATCATTTTTTTCCTATAAAAATGACTTGCCAATAAACAATTTATAGTTATATTATTCATTTAAGTTTTTTTAATATCCTAAAAACAGAGCATGTGTCGGTCTTCCATATTTCTGTCCCGTTTGGTTTTATACATCAATAAACTATAAAAATGGTAGCCAGACCAGCTTGTTTCAAGGTAGAAAATTCGAAAATCATATTACAAATATCTAGAGAACTACACATAGAAAATTGCTCAAATTTTGAAATGTGATTACTGAAGTAGGTATCGTTCATCCCACAAAGTTTCAATAGCGATTAATTATTTTGGCCAAACCACCTGAGTAAGTCCCTTTAACGATAGCACTGTCATTACATTCGTACCATAACTTGTTTATTAAGTGTATTAGCCTTGTAATGACCGCTATCTAGAGAAACAATATGATTGTTGCTTTTGGTTTAAAACTCTGGTTCAGTTGCACTTCGTCGTCTGTACAAGGCAAAGACAAACTTGTATTGTTTTTGCAGATGTTACTTCGAAAAACAGTAAACCGTTTTAACTGGATGATTAAGGCCCTTGCAAGATGAGCAATATTAGATGTTCTTTTACTAACCTGGTGCTTATTGAAATTAGGGCAAAACCACTCATTTCCACCATCCAGTATCTCGAGAGATAGAAAACATTTAAAGTACTCTTTTAGACTTTCTCTTACAGGAAGTTAAAAAAACAGACACACAGTTTCTGTTCTTGCAGATGAAGTGTGGCAAACAGAGCATGAAGTTGTTGAAATTACCTCACTATTAAACAGATTATTCATGTCTGCACTGAATTGGGAAAAGAATATACATCACGATCTCATGTGCATCTTCCTGCTGCCCACTTTTGAATTGTGGATTGCTCTTACAAATTAATTGTTTTAGCGAATCGACAAAACAAGATGGATCAACAGAAAAATGTTGGTTGTGCTGATATTTATCCAACCTTTTAAAAACAATTTGGAGAGATTTAAAAAGAGGAGATGGAGCAGGAAAAAGTTTATATATTGTAGAATTTAAAGAAGGGACAGATTTAAAAACTTGTAAGATAGATGATACATAGCATGTGTTGCCCTTATTTTTAATCCCCATTGGTTTACGGCCAATAACACTCTGATTTGCTGGTCTAATATTATCATTTGAATTTTGTGAGGTGTTAAAGAGCAGTATCCTCGAGCACTAACCTCAAATGCAAAGATGTCAAAAGTCCATTTTGCTTTCTCGCTCAAAGCTTTTAAGGGAGTATACTTTTTGACTTTATCATGGTTTCTAAACAAAAAGCTTTCCTCGCAAGGACAAGTTAACTCCAAAATGAGTACTCTATGTAGCTCATTGGAAAAGATAACTATATCAGGTCTTTCTGATGATTCAGCGATATGTGGGGGAAAGATAAGTTTTTCATCAAGATCAGCAAGAAGCTGCCAGTCACTTGCCATATGTAAAATGCCAGTGATAGGTGTTTTACTGGTATGAAGGTTTTGCTGATGGCCTTTCTTGACAAACTTAACTTTGTGAATTTTCGACTTTGTGAGTTGATCTTTGGTACTTAAGAACTCTCTCAGAATTTCGACAATTTCTTTAAGTACCTGATTATGCCGAAAAAGATATCTACCGTTTTTTTTAGAGAAACTACAACCTGATAAAATATGTGCAATTGTACATGATGGTGAAGAAAAAAGTGAACATGACTTGGAAGCAGTTAGAACCCACCTTTGCAATTGATTGGGTAATGGCAAAGTGTCGAAAGTTGCGCCAATGCAAAATCGCACTAATGCTGTTGGAACAGCCCATAGAGCTTTCCATGAAACATCTGAAGTGGTATAATTTTGCCATTTGGTCCACTGCCCTGGACAGACAACTGGACAGCTTGAGCAAAACTTTTCTCATCTTCAGATTTTAAAATGGATCCTTTGTGAGGTATTGGCGTGGATAGAGATGAACCAAGACCAGCTCTATTGAATTAAGTGTGACCCATGACGTTCAGATGTTTGACTCGCTGTTCAGCATTTTCAACTTCATGGATCACTGACCACTTTCGTCCACAAGAAAGGTCAATTCCTGCATTGCTGACATGATTATCTTTAGAGTCTCTAAAGTGAAGGTATCCTTTGGTCTTCAAAACACATATATTGTTTATCGATCACTTCATTTCTTTTCTCTGATTCGTATGTTGTAACATAGAAATCATTAAGCAGCAGTTTTCGTATGTAATAATGCGTCGGCTTAGCTGTAACACCTAAAATAAAGTAACAAATCGGAGATTGTTTACTTGAATTCCACTTCGGACAGAATTTCGACATATCTCCTCATATAGAATATAGGAGAGATATCATAAATAGGATGTACAGCGTAGATAAGATACAAAAGATACGTAGGATATAGACTAGGAGACTGGTCTGATTAAGCAGAAAACTAGTTTTAGTTTTAGACAATATTAACATCGTTTTGCCTATCCTTAAAATTAACACGCTTCTAGTATTTCTTTTTAATATAACGGATATTTTATTGTAACTTAATAGCATTTTGTCTTTTTTCAAAAAATTCTTTAAATAATTTGCTAAAAATGTTTTATTTCTTTAAGAGTGGCATATCTGAAGGAGTATTGTATATCTTTGATACTATTAAGAGATTGATTTAATTTTGGGAATGCATGTACTCTTAATTCGTCATAAATTGGACATTTTAAAAGCAGGTGATCCTCATCCTTAACCTTGTTTAAAGGGGAACTAAGGGAAAGGTAACAACTTTGTTTTAAAAGAAGCTCCTTTTTAACGAAAACATGAAAAAATAAAAAAATAAATTCTAAAAATGTTTCCTTAGCTCAGGAAAAGCATTTGTTTAAATAAATAAAAAAAAATATGACGTCACAATATGATTATAAATGTCTATAGAGAGAGCAAAAAATATAAAAATTAAAAGTAGATAAGTTTTAATGAATTACGAAACTATGGCATATATTTATTTTTAAATGCTTTGTTTATTAAATTAAAAGTTTTTTTGAAAAAGCACTTGATGTAACATAATTAATGCAAATCTACGTTTTTGTCTTGCACCTGCAACGTCACAAGAAAAAGTCCAGGAATTAGAGCAACATCTGGTTACAAGGGCTAGAAATTTAGATGTTATTCGTCAACTTTTATCCTTATATAGAAACTATCGGTCGTAATATTTGTTTTCTATTCATAATTTATTACCTTTCTGTTTAATTTCTTTTATGAAAGTTACGTACCAGAGATGAAAATCAAAAACTGAACAGTAATTAGCGACATAAATTGTACAAAGTCAGTTAAAAAAGAACTTTCCCCTTTTGAATTTTTGAATGTGGTTTGCACTGATTTTTCATACAAAAAAGAACAAAATAACTTGCGGTAATGTACTTTTAAATAAAACAAAAAAGAGCAGTAAAAGATATAACAATTTATGCTACTTTACATTTAGTTTTAAGAAGGAAACAAAAACAGAAGCACATGAGTAAAACATGCGTGATTTCAACTCCATATTGGTTATTACAAATTCAGTTACATCAATCGTTAACCTGCTAGTTAATATCATAGTTATTCTAAGCATCATCAAAACGAAACAATATACTCAAGTGTCAACATGCTTAGTAATCATCATCTGATTGTTTAAACGCTGTGGTAGGGCAAACGATTTATTCAATACTTTTATCGAACGTAATCGAACAGGATACTACTGTTAGAATTCTGCAATTTTTATATATGTTTTTTCTTATTGGAATGTGCTTACATTTTATTTTTGATAGGATTGGATAGATATATGCATATTAAATACCTAACACACTATAACAGATATGTGACGAAACGAAAAATGAAAATAGCCTCATGCATATCTATCACAGACAGTGGTTTTACTTCATATTGCTTTTTAAATCATCATCGATAAATAATTTGCAAATAAGTTAGGAAGTGCTCCAATTAGCCGTATTTTATTTGTGATTATTTTATATATGAGCAGAGTTAAACTATTGAAATCGCAGCGTGCAAACAACACAATCGAAAGTTCTATTGGTTCCTATATAAAGATAGCATTACAGTAAAACAGTTTCGTGCCTTATTAAAAGTGTTATTACCCCTATTTTTATTAACCATATCAAAAGGAATTTACCACTATATGTAATTTTTGAAATATCTGCATTTTGAAGTGATTTTTACAAAATTTGGATTGCTCTTTTACAAACTTTCTTTTGATCTGTATGACTTAATAGTATGACTTTTACCAAACTTATTGGATTCCAGCTACTCTTCACTAGCTTACAAGCTATGTTACAAGCGGATGTTTACACTAATACTTGCTTCATTGTGTTCAGCATGGAGCCTACCAGTCTATCTGCCTATGTGTTCACAAACAAAAAGATTAGACAACAATAATGTAAATATTCGTAATTTTCATTCATAAAGCAATATTCTAATTAAACAACTAAACTGATAATATTTTTTTAATGTTTAGAACACATCAACAAACATATTTTAAATCTTGTATTGATAAAAACTATTTTGACGCTATACTTCGTATATTGTCGCGGCAAGATTTTTAAAATAAATTTATCATTTTACTGTAATTTAATTTTTTATAATATGTAAGACATCAGTTTGAAAATATCCTTTTATATTGGGAATATTTGCAGGAATTTAAAGAATTCAATCGTATCTGCCCAGTGCGTTTTATGTCTCCTTATAAGAACGCGCTGGTTTACGAGTTTGTTGTTTTATGTCTTTTATGGCGTAATCGGCGTAAAAGACGGCGATTTATTCAACACTTGATATTCAAAATTAAAACAAAAGAGTGCGAAGATTTTATCAAGGAATTCGGTTTGTAATTAAATAGTTTGAAGAAGTAATTTAAAAATGTAATTTTCTACTAATTAATATAGGCATATTATGTTTTTAGGCGTGATAACAACAATTTGTTGCTATATTAGCTATTTATGTGTATGTTTGATATTCCGGACACCTGGAACTTTAATTCTCTTTAGCATTTTTCAAAAGTTAAAAATGAAAACAAAAACAAAAAAAAACCTTTTTTAAACTAACTATACTAAAGTAAACTTGTTTTACTTAACTCGATATTAAAAAAAGAAAAAAATTAAAAAGAAAAACTATTTTGAACTATTTTTTCTTCGATATCTTTCGTTTCATTTTAATATTGAAATGCTATTTCTGTCTCATGTTTGACTGCTGTTAAACATTTTAAAAAAGAATGTTTAAACTAACGAGGATCGACAATAACGTAATGGCTCTTTTATAAGTTTAAAAAACAAGAAACTAAACCAAGCAAAACAAAATTTTAAATCTAAAATGTAGCAAACTGTTTCATAGTAAAGGTTCCGATTGATAGAGAACATAGATTTCTGAAAGTCTATTAGTATGATATACTTAGTTTTAAAAATCGACTCATTGTAAAATCGTCGAAAATAGCACTGTTTGTTGAAAATACTAAGGCCGATATCTCCTTGCATAAGAGTACGAGCGAGCTTCAAATCTGCACTCGCTATTTTACGGTAGATGAATAATGGGTAGGTGAAATTTAAGTTTACATTATCTACACTCAGGATTAGTGGTTAGCATTTAGGTCAGGGACTTGCAGTTTCTACCCTAAATCTAACTCGAAATCCTTCATAGAAAATTTTTTGACAACATTTTTTTTACGTATGGTTACTGAAATTGAGATGTATTTTGTTTTGATTTTGTTCATGCTTGATTTATTTCGAATCATCTATAAACGAATCATATCATTTTAAGAACGTAAAATAACAATAATAATGTAAAATAACTTTAATTAGCGAGTGCAGATTTAACGGTCGCTCTATATGACAATCAATCCTCCTTAAATTCTCGCCGACAGTATAATTTAGAGTACAGTTACAAAATATTATGATCTTTTTTTATAATGAGATTGCAGTTTAGAAATACACCAATTCAACATGATACTATAAATAGAAATATTTGCAACCCGTACCCTAAACTATTCCGAGTTTTTTTTAATTAAATGTTTTATAACAATAAACAAGTCATTAAATATTTCTCTAGACAATTTGACAAACAAGTAAAATGGAAATAGTTTAGGGGGAACAGAATTAATTAGGTTGCTAAAGTTAACGATGTTGAATTGGTTAGGAGCTTACAAACTTTAGATGATTTTTGTATAAAATATTCCTTTTATGGAAGTCAATATATCAATATATCAAATATATCAAAATTCTATCGATTAAGAAAATCATCTATGAGAATCAAAGCAGCCATTACGTTAAGCATCAGAACAATAGAAATGTTTACTGTTTTATGTTTTTAGAACATTCTTGATTTGACCAATTAAATCTCTTTTAATCTAAAATTTACCATTTTAAAGTTGCATATGTTGATTAAGAAATTTAAAAAACGTGCATGGGGAAAGTTGGGGGAAACTTATGAAATAGTCGGTTGCAACTTATGCAACCAAGCAAAGGAATTAAAGGAACATTAAAGGAATTCACGGTATGGATTTTCTCAAACTGATCAATTCAAAAAGCACACTGGTACTGTGATATAACTATGCAGTCTTTTTTTAGCCATAGAATCCTGTTTTCAAAACTATCCGTGGGTCAAAACAGCAAAATTTCGATTTTTGTCAAACTCGTAAACCAGCACTTTCCAAAGCAAGGAAAGCACTGGCAAAATACTATTACGCAAAAAATATTCTTGGTTTTTAATGGCTTACAATATTGCTAGTAAAGAACACAGTAAACTTTAGCCGAATAAAATTGAAGCGGAAGTAGTAAATGCTAAAAAGTCACCTCTGTGATGCATATAGCAATTATTCTTTACCTGCTTGTTTCGTTTCCATTTATATTTGTTATTGAATAATTAGACAAATAAAGTTTTGAACTAAATTGGCAATATAAAGCTACTAAAGCTTGATTTCCATATAGTTTTTCTTTTTGTGGGTTTATTTTTCTAGCTAGACTTTGATCTTTTTATTCTTTCTTTGTTTTGACCTTGAATTAAACAGAAAAATGGGGCAAGAAGTAAAGGGCAGTGGAATCAATCCCCAAGATTGAAATGAAGTAGAATTGGCAGTACAGGAAATTATTGAAAAAGATGTAAAAAATGATGAACCTTTATATGCAGATAAAAAGAAAGCCAAGGAGATGAGACGTAAGAGCTTAGAAACTTTTGCGGAAACCTGTTCTCGATTATATGACGATGAATCACCAAAAAGTAGTAAACGCAAAAGGTCTAGTGGGTCCGAAACGATGACGTTTTTGATAAAAAAGACAGAAGTTTGAGAAAGGAGGAACTGAAATATAGCAATTAGTTACTGAAAATACTCACTTAGTGCTGGTGGGTCTCGATCAAAGTAAGTTGAGGTAGAACATTTATGCAACACATGAGAGCATTCCTGAATAAAGCACAAGTTATATACATTATCCCTGTTGAACTCAAACCTATCTTTGACTCATCATTTTTATTCCATTGTTAATTTTGTACACGTGATTTGAATTTTAACATTCGAATGATTATGTAAACAACATGAAGAACCAAGCATGCATACACGAATTTGATTTGTTAATTTAAACAATCGTTTTTTATTACGTGGTATTTATCTTTGTTATCAATAAAATCTGTCAATCATACGATGCTGATCATGCATAACTTAACAACTTTGATGAGTTGGGAAGCCCCTCTCTGATATATATAACGACTTAATAACTTTAAGTTCTTTTTATACAGTGTGTCCCAAAAAAAAGCGAACCCAATCTTTAAAGTCTTATAACTTTTATCTAAAGCAATCATTTTGGAAAAACAATTGATCGTTAGAAAGAACCTCTTACTGGCTTTAAAAAATGTACAATTTGCTCTATTTGGTTGACTAGTTTTAAAGTTATAAGGAGTTTTGTCGTCTTTTTAAGTCGTTAAATTTTTAAAAGTCTATTAAAACCTTTAACAAAAGAATTACAAAAAATTACAAAAGAAACAGTAAAATTTAAAAATATTAAACAATAAAAGTCATTAAAAAAAGCTACAATTTATTTCTGAGAAAAAATATTTTTTTAAGCAATTATTTATAACAAAGAAAGCCTGCGTTAAAAAAAACGTTTTTAATAGACTTTTAAAAATTTAATGACCAAATTAGGCGACAAAATGCCTCACAACTTAGAAACTTCTCATAAAACAACAACAAATTATACATTTTCAGAAAGCCAATAAAATCTTCTTTCCAATGGTGAAATATTTTTCCCAAAAAGTTGCTTCAACTAAAAGTTATAGAACTTTAAAGTTTGGGTTCGCTTATTTTTGGGACACACTGTATAGTCAAGGCATCATAAGTTTTGACCCGGAAAAAATTAGTATCAAGCTGAAACTTTGCAAAATGGTTAAGATATGCATTGAGACACACCAAAATAAAAGCCTATCGGGGTAATCCTGTTATTGTTCTCCTTCGCTGGGGGTATTTGAGTAAAAGTAGCCCCCGTACTTTTTCAAAAAGCATTTTTCCAAATGTCCAAACTATTGATATGTTTTAATCTGTCTCGATGAGAAGATGAAGAAAATGATATTAAAAATTTATTTTTCATATCTGGTCCTTGATATATTTGTGTTTAAAGGACCGAAATTTAGCATTTTTTACACTTTTCAAATGACGTCAGCAAGTGGTCAGCATGATTTCAACCATTTTGATAGGCGCAACAGATATATCTTTGGAAGTACTATTGAAAAATGGAATCGTTTGTTAAGTTTAGACAAGAGATATAAATCAAGAGATATAAATCAAGAGATATAGAGATTTTAAATTACGAAAAAATGTATATTTTTGCTGAGTCAGCAGTATTTTAGTATCTTAAAACCTCAATAGTTTTGCTTTAAGGAATTGGTTAATGAAACCTTATCCGGTGAGAAACCTAGATTACAGCGAGCATGTGTTCAACTATCGCTTTTCATTGAAAATACTTTCGGTATCTTAGTTGCTAAACGAAGGATATTTCGAAGACCAATAAAGGCGTCTCTTGAAAAGATCAAGAATATTATTAAAGTCTGTTTTAAACGGGCTTGACGCTATAGCAATATATTTTTGTCAATATATTTTTATAATTATATTGTTTTAATTTCAAACGAGAATCAATTTATTTAAAATAATTGTTGTGCTCTCAATCTGCATGATGAATATTTAAAGTTGATATCAAAATCGTTTGATATGAAGCTACAATATCTCACAATATCTCTTTGATGTTAGCGGCAAATACTTCCTTTCTATTGAGAGAAAATAACACGAGAAGAAAAAAATATGAAAAGAGGAAAAAGAAAAAATGATACATAAAATATTAAATAAATAAATAATAAAATAGCGCAGTTACTGCAAGTAATTATAGCCGCGAATTTTTGCAACATTTGCAACAATTTTTGGATCATGTGCCATATCCGGGGTACATGGTTAAATACTAGTAAAGTGAGTTTCACTTTACTAGAATGTGCCCTACT
>JAYJMI010124986.1:0-10646 GCA_036873855.1 Sarsia tubulosa
GAGTATCGTGGGTTCGAATCCCGCTCGGAGCACTAACTTTAGAGTAAAAGTTGAATAAATTAAAATTTCGATGTGAACAAAAAAATCATCAAGGAAGTTGAAAACACAGCAACTAATTTGAATGAAGACGGTATACTGGTAAAAGTCGATCAAAAGTTTTGTCAAAAAGAACAGAATATAGTAGCTTCCGTGACAACAAATCAAGGTAGAGCACTGGAAGCTGTGAAAAAAGTCATGGTCAATGTGCAACACATGCTCTAACGAGGTGAAGTGTACTACAAAGAACCTGCAGGTAAGATGCATTTCTACTTTGTCAAAGAGCACCAAAAAATATTTGTATTACCTTTGTTGAACATTTAAGCATACATGTTTTATTATCTTTTTCATCTTTTCTTTTGCAGTGTACATGTGTACTTACAGAAGTTGATGGCTGTAAACATCATACAGAACGAACTGATCCAACATTCTCAATTTGTAAAAAAAACATTAGGTGATATGCCAGGTATATGCTACTTGATTTAAAATTTGAGGTTATGACTGGGTGGGGGGATGATACTTTTCTTTTTGACCATGGGATGGTGGGATGGTAGTTTTTAGACAGTCGATTTTTGTTTTTAACTTTTTCCAAGTCTTAAAATTAATTCCATTTCTTTTTTACTTGTTGACAATGTAAAATTAGACGCCATTTTGAATAGATTTGCATGGGATGGTACCTACCATCCCTAAAAAAAGAATTATAGTGTGAGATGGTGATGGGATGGTATAGCTTAGTGTATTTTGACCAAGGGATGGTGGGATGGTAGTTTTTTAGAGAATCGATTTTTATTTTTAACTTTTTCCAAGTCTTAAAATTAATTCTATTTCTTTTTTACTTGCTGACAGTGTAAAATTAGACGCCATTTTGAATAGATTTGCATGGGATGGTACCCACCATCCCTAAACAAAAGAATTCTAGTGTGGGATGGTGATGGGATGGTATAGCTTAGTGTATTTTGACCAAGGGATGGTGGGATGGTAGTTTTTTAGTGAATCTAATTTTATTTTTAACTTTTTCCAAGTCTTAAAATTAATTCTATTTCTTTTTTACTTGTTGACAATGTAAAATTAGACGCCATTTTGAATAGATTTGCATGGGATGGTACCCACCATCCCTAAATAAAAAAAATTCTAGTGTGGGATGGTGATGGTATGGTATAGCTTAGTGTATTTTGACCAAGGGATGGTGGGATGGTAGATTTTTAGAGAATCAATTTTTAATTTATTTTGTTTAAGGTTATACCGCAACTCAAGTTTAATATGGATCTAATTGAAATTTGCAACGAACTGTGTCTCATCACGTCGTATAGTCCGCTGTCCACTCAAAAGAAGTGACTATGGGTTAGTTTCCCCACGTTCATTTGCACATTACGAGTGAAATGTCACACCAAGAAATGGAGGGTATTTTGAGTCTTCTGTAAAAAAATATTTTCCTGATCTTGAAAAACAAGTGAACTTCCTTCATAAGTTTTACCAGTGTTTTTTGGTTGGTCAACTTCCTCGTAAGGTGAAAAAGCTTGTTGTCTATGGCGATTCAAATTCAGGGAAAACGACATGGGCAAAGGTGTTTCATGGAATCATTCGTCCAAGTAAAATAAAGTCAATTAGTGGAGAGAAACAGTTTGGCTGTTCTATGATAGAAAGTGACACAGAATTGATCCTTATCGACGAATGGAGGGAGGATACTTTAGATGCCAACAAGGTAAAGTCCTTGTTCCAAGGGGGTTGGTTCGTACAGTCTGTAAAGTTTCAGCATGCTAGACTAATACTTACTGCAGCTGGAATGTTCATAACCTGTAATGAACCACTAAAATGAGGCAAGGACCAAACACATATCGACAGGAGAATTTCTCTCTTTCAAACAAAGACCATGCCCAACCCTGTAGTAGAGACACCGAACTGGATACAAGACAATGCTATGCAGTGTTTCATGTGGATGGTGGAGGAGATAAACGCCAAAACATCACTTGTTTCAGCAGAGGAACTCTTCTACGAAGTGCCTACCAATGAAGAACCAAAAATTTTGACTGTTGCAGATTTCCCACCACACGAATTATGCAAGTTGCAACGCCTTGAGCCTTCAGATATTTAAAATCACAATGTCCTCTAAAAGAAGTAGATCAGGTAGAAGAAAATGACGAACAAGAAGACGAAAACCCTATGTCATCTTGGATTGGAAGATGCAGGAAAGAAGGTAAAATAAATTTGTAATTAATAATTAGGGTAATGCATTGCCGTTGTAGGGATTATATAAGCTACTCACTTACTAAATCAAAATGATTTTTAATCTAGGGTATAAGTTAAAAGACATAGTTTTTAGTAACATATGTATTAATGTTATTTATTTGTAGATTGTGCGGATTTTTCATCTCCTGGTAGCGAATACGTATCCGAAGATAATTCAACTCCAGAGAAACCGATGCGGAAGTTCGCCAGTTCGGATATAAATGGAAAAAGGTATAATGATGAAGTTAGACGGATTCTAATTAGCGACATGGATTGCTTAGAAACAACCAAAGCCTATTCATTAATCCCGCTTCATGAACAAACGCGACGCGCAGAGGTTAAATGAGTATAGGCTTCCCGACCCTACTTTTGATGCCTGGATGTGCGTAACAGGTCAGCAACGAAGCGTGTTCGACTGTAGAGCATTTATGAAGCAATACAAGGGACTGTGCCAAATCATTCTAGAGATTCGCAGCAATGCAACGTTAGCCTCAGGATAACATGTTCTGTCACTAGGTAATTATTTACCTCCCTTGAGTTTTATTTTTGGAAGCATTTAAGTAAGAAGATGGTAACGTTCTTGCTTTTCGATGTGTGATCTAAATCCTTTTGTGTTTAGTGAAACAAAGACAAGTGAAACAAAGACAAGAAGGAGACTTTCGGTAATTAGTGACGAAGAGAGCAAAGAGGAAGATAAAGAGGGAGAGAATTCACGGGACAATAACGCAATAATAAGGTAATTGTTGTTTTAATAGTCCAATAAAGTATTACATCCAAAAGTTCCTGTTTCTTATGTACCTAAACAGCATTGATAATATAATTGTTTTTTTTTTTCGTTAAGCTTTGCAACCCCAATAGCAGAAGACACACCACCACAGACGCCATTCAGGGACCAAACGTCGTACAATGGAGTGTTCAGTCCTTTGAGTATGAGGTAAAATATCAATTTTTGTTTACAATGACCTCACAAGAGCTAATTTAATTGCATTAGCTACGGACTTCACAAGTAAATTTTAGTTAGCATTACTGTTGGTACAAAATTGCTTGTGGAAATATTTTATACTTTATTTTATTTATTTTGCAGCGAATTTTCTCCAATGTCAGTGACGTCTGCTGTAAAACCAGTCACCCCAGCAACACCGTGTAGGACAATGGCAGGTGTTGAATCATGGTGCGTTGTTTTCAAACCTATATACTTTATCTAGTTCTTCCCGTTATACTTTCTAGAATGTGGTGATAATCGAATGCTATATTCGAAATAGTTTCTAGTCTGTAAATAATTACCAAAATGTTTTATTTTTAGCAACTCGCCATCTCCAATGTCAGTGTCTTCCGCTAGATCAAAAACAGTGGTGAATTTAGTTGTGAAACTTTAGAGCTAATTGTACTTGTTTTTTTTAGGTTTGGTTAAGGTAATAACTGGAAAGTTAATAAAAGTTTTCATTTTAGTGAACTGCCATCACCCGTGCCAATGACACTAAAAGAAGAAGAACAAAAATAAGAAGCAGCAGTGGAAGAAGAGATCTACAAGACCCCGAACCATTTGTTTCCACACCGAAAATTCAATGGAAGGTATGTCCATGCTTGAGAACTCTGTATTTCTGATATAAAAGCACTTAAGGTTATAATATTTCATTAAAAATCCGCTACACGATGCACTTTTGGAAAATCACTTATACCTCACTTGTCTATTTTGATTTAATAACAACTAACTAGATCTTTGCTTAACTTTATTCCTTATTTAGAGCACTTGTTTATTTTACAGAAAAAGAAACCAGTTAGAACTTTATTTCGTTTTGTTTAGAAACAGTAAAACTGACCAGAGGGAAAGTCAACCGTACAAGAGAGCTACTTCATTCAGTTCCACGTGGTAATGAAATGAAAGTTCCACCGCAACCTACGAAAGTAACCATGACAGAATTTGGCATAGAGTTCTATATGCCCGTTCTTAGGGAAACTTGAACAGTAGTTACTTTTTAATAATTTTTATTTTTTTATAAAATAACATATATACATATTATATCAGTTTAAAAAATAAAATTTTCCTCTTTTTACATTCTAGACTATTCTAAAAATTGGTCTGGCAACATCTGTCTTTGCTAACATATCACAAAGTCTGTTTGGAATATAAGAAACTTCGTATTGTCATTTTTAAGCAGCTTCACTTTTGCCACAAAACAACTGCATCGACCCGGTTGATTGTCGATGAAATACACTGAAACCCTTGTAACCTCTACATTGACGTACCTTCTAAGGCATACCTCTAGCTCGCGCTTGATATTGCGGTGAATAATGCAAAACGTAGTCATATCAAGTTTTCCATCGGGAAACATGAACTCTTTTACATAGATATGCATCTTTAGAAGTTGATTTTGCGCTGGTTCATTTTCTTTTCGCGTCTGCTTTGTTTTACTGTAATTTTCTGATGGCGGAAAGGACCATAATAACCAATTTGCCCTTGTATGCCATTGTATAACGGTATAACGTTGTTAGTAGGTACATCTAAACAAAAAGAATCTGTTTTAGCATGCTTATTGAGGAATAATGAGTAAAACTAACAAAAAAATATAGCTCGATACAATGATCCATTTTAATTTTATGTTCAATTGTGGATTAAAATAAAGAAAAGAATATGAATAAATAAATTTACCGTTTGGTATTGCTTTTTCGACTTGTGCATTTGGTGTATTTGTACCGTTGTGTAATGAGTTAACAAGAGTGTTGGCATTAGAATTTCCGGCACTCATTACCATATCTTAGTTGAAAAAGTAAAATAAATTTTTAAACAGTGCTATTTAACTGATGTGTTTGACTCTAAATGAATTGTTAGTTTTTCGATAGATTCTCCCATTCCATATATAAGCATTTTTTCAACAATCATGGTCACACTGTAGTGGGCTCTTTCATTATAATTTAAACCAGTGACAAAAATGTCAAGTGAGGGCATGGTCTAAACAATACCAAACATAGAGATTTTGTAGACAAACATGGGGGATTTTGATTGAGTTAAACTACTTTTCCTTTTAGTCAAGGTTTTATTACACTATCCAAGGACAATCGAATCTGTTTTTGCTTGTTAAGAGACGGATATATTGATGAATATTCTACAAAAAGATAAAACTTTTAAATTCATATTTATAAAGTTCTTTATCTTTAATTTGTTCAATAAATACTACAAATTACTTTAAACAAATTTTTTAGCTTTAGCACGAACAAGTAGTGTAGCTGCTTTTCGAGAATGGTCAAATTTGTATTGAGGATCGTTTAAAATTGCACTCCATTTGCCAATGCCATATCTTTGTATCCCATCTGCTAGGAAACCATCTTCGGAACTAAAGAATGGCGTCTTTTCTTTCCTTTGTTTTACCGGCGGTGGTTGTGGATTCAGTAGACGGAGGGTTTCTTTCATATTCGATTCTGGATTCGAAAGTGTTTGAAAATGAAGTACTGCCTGTTGAAACTTTGGTGCATGGAAAGGTATAACGGATTGGAGTTCTTCTAAAGTTGCCCAACAACCTATTTTATCAAGATCGTACGCCATTCTTCTCTCATATTTTTGCCTAAACTTTTTTTTGCTCTGGATATAAAGATTTCTGTTGCTACTAGTGTTGAAATATTAAGTGAACACATACCCTCACTGCGTCGAAAATCTAACAAATGCGATATCGAGTTCATGTATCCGATGACACCGGAAAATCCTACGTTCCATTTATCTTGTAAGTAGTCTATAAAATCCGAAATCATGGATATAGAACCTAAACAATAATCTACCACATCAATAGGCAAGTCCCAGTTACTCGATGTATCAGCACAGCAATACTTGAGAAACTTTAAAATTTTCATACTGAGCAATCTACTTTGTATCGCAGTTTTAGCTCCTCCACCAGTGCTTGAAAGCTATTTTAAAAATCTCAATGCTAAAACTAGGCATCAGTTTTGTACAACTTCTTGTTTGTTTAACAATGTTCTTTAAAATATTCATATGATTAGGTAAAACGGAATTTGTGTCAGGTTTGACATCAAAAAAATAGTACCAACCATGTTTACAGTATACATGTTTTATACATCCACGTTGTGATTTAAAATTATTGCTGTCACATGTTTCAACCGTACAAGTAAAGTAGCCACAACTGTTTGGCTTTAAAGCTAGCCTTTTTGCTTTTATCGCTGCACCTTTAGCGTTTTTCCAAAAACATTTATTCAGTAATCTACACTTCATATCAAATACATGTAATATAATCTTTTATCTACCATTTTTGCTTGATGTTTTCGCATGAATAAAACAATAGTTTACTTGTAATTATTTAAACATGATGTTATTAAAATACGATTAGGAACATACTAGAAACGGAACAATTAAAAAGCATCATAAAACTTATATTTAGAGAAAATACACAAGTTTTTTCATCTATATTTACCGTTCTGTTATTGGTATTTTTTAGTTTTTAAATAAAATGATAACATTTTATTATTTTAAAAGGAACAATATGTTCTCCTTGAAATTATTGTAAAAGTAATTAATAAAGAATTACACAGTCCTTAATAAAGCTCTTAAAACGGTACAATAGGGACCTCAATTAAAATGTAACATTAATTACACTTAATATTCTTTATATGAACAACAAGTTCCATTTTAATTGTTCCCATTAAAGTAAATGGCGCATTAGGTAATTTTATTATAACAAGTGCTTTTAAAAAACGTATTGGGACAGAAAAGTATAAGACTTTCGAGAAATATTTTTAAATAGGTTGTAAAACTGTTGAATAATTATTTTTAAAACAAAAAAAATTAAATAAAACTAACAACAAAGCAAAAATAAATTGAATGTTCAATATAGAAGTTTTTAGGAACTAAAATTCATTCACACTGATAACCGTTGTAAAAAAAATCATTCCTTTACAGAATATAATATTAGTAAGAGATAATAACATTAAAAATGAAACACGGAAATTTGTTTATTTAAAAAATCCAAAAATGTCAGTATCAAAGCCAGCAAGAGGTTTAAATTCAATTAAAGTAGAAAAGTCACTGCAAAGAAACATACTTCCTGCGGTAAGTGAAATGAATTTGTTTGTTTTTTGTAAATCTTATTTAAAAAAGTGTTGTGTATGTTAAAATTTAATTTTTAAAGAACGCTAGGTATATGAATTTCATATTTTAACTTTGTTATTTTACTTTTTTGGATTGCTTTTTTAGATTCACAATTAAGTTAACGTGATGTCTTGCCGTGCATCGTGGTTGAATGAAGAGAATGACAAGTCCATCTTCGTTGATAAAAGAGACAGCCTTGACAACGTTATTTCTAAAATTAGTGGCGTCAAGTTTTTTATGTTATGTATAAATGGCACGACATCAAATTCTGGTAAAGGTGTGAGACCCTCCATTGAATATTTTATATCCTTTAAAAAAGGTATTACTGCTTGTGAAACTGATGTTTTTAAAGCTATTCACGATAGTGAGCTAGATGCAAATGTTTCAACCATAAAGACTTCGTCGCAGTCGAGTGATCCAGTTATGCAGTCTTGGTCAAAGTACTCTTATGACAAGTGTTCAGATAAGTATAAACCTTATTAGCACAAACAAATATTTTACTTTCAATATTTTTTTAGGATCATAACAGAAGCTATTCAATTGGAATAGTTGATGAATGGCAAAATAAAAATGAGGTGGCTTTGAAAACACCATCTATCTTATTCCCTGAAAAACGCGATTAACAACCTAAAATCTGATGGCATGAAGATCTCTTACAATATGGAGGAAAACATTAACGGCAACACGAAACACAATATCGAACCAATGACAGGTAAAAAATATATATAAATATAAATTATTACGAACAAACTTATATTAACACTATATACTTTGGTATTTAGTATTAATTTCAATTTGTATGTTACGTGTGTATTATTTGTGTTAATTTTTGATTATGGTTCTATTTTTCACATCGTGTATGTATGTATAGTATATGAAATCTTCGTTCTTATTATTTCTCTTCCCTACTATATTTCAGAATACATATTAGTTGTTACATCAAACTTATCTTTCAATTGAAAATGTAGCAAATAATCATGGGACCGTCTATACGGTCCCATACTTATGCTGGGACCGTCCTTTTAACTGTAGTTTCACTAGTGAGACCGTGATAACTTAGATATCAATAAAAACAAGTCAGAACAAGACTGAGTACGAGGCTGTTTTAAATATATGTTTTTGTTGTCATAATACGGTCCCAATGGTGTATCTACTGTTAAAACCACGGTCCCATGACAGTTCCACAAGTTAGTTGGGACCGTTGCTCAATTCTATAACTTAAAATTGTTTTTTACATAATATAAGCATCTTTAGACTGTAACTTCACCATATCAAGGCTAAAAGAATCATATTATTTGATCCTTCTTAAACAACGGTCCCAATGGTGTGTCTCCTGTTAAAACCACAGTCCTATGACGGTCCCACAAGTTAGTTGAGACCATTGCTCAACTCTATAACTTAAATTTGTTTTTTTACATAATATAAGCATATTTTGACTGTAACTTCACCATATCAAGGCTAAAAGAATCAAATTATTTGATCCTTCTTAAACAACGGTCGCACGGTCCCAATAGGGTGTCTACAGTTAAAACCACGGTCCCATGACGGTCCCACAAGTTAGTTGGGACTGTTACCGAATGCTATTCTTTACCTTTGTTTTTTAGAAAGATTTCGAGCAATTTACTTTTTCTTTTAGATTATTAGTCAATTAGTCAACTGATTTTCAATTTCGACTTGATTGGAATTCGTGGAGGGTATTGCCATAAATTATTGAGTAGTAGCTTTGTATAATACCCTTTAAATGAACAAGATCTTGGTGTAATTTCCAACTACCAACTTAAAGAAAGGAGTGGGGGTTACTTGGAAAGTTCGATAAGAAACAGTTTTCCTGACGTAGTTCAGCAGACGATATTTTTGAACAAATTTTACCAATGTTTGTTGCACTGTCAAATTCCTCATAAAATGAAGAAATTAGTATGTTATGGACCACCAAACTCTGGCAAGACGTTGTGGGCTCGAATATTTTTTAGATTGTTGCGCCAATCGAAGATTACTTCAATAGCAAAAGAAAACGTTTTCGGTGTGTCAATGGTTGCAAAAGATACCGAACTAAAATTCATCGATGAATGGTGTAGGGAGACTTTAAGTACAAGTAATGTCAAGGAATTTTTTTAAGGTGGATACTTTATCAAACCAGTTAAAAACCAAAAACCAGCTCCTATTGAAAATAAAGCTCCTTTATTTATATGTTGTAACCACCGACCTGATTTTGAAGAAGAACAAGCGAATATTGACAGCAGAATAATGGTATTTCCAACTAGAGCATTGCCTGTAATGAATCATGAAGCACCAAACTGGATTCAGGCCAATGCTATGCGTTGCTTGGATGGTGCGAGAAATATATGCACATATTGATTGCATTCCTGGTATTGGCCAACCCACTTTTAACCTTAGTCGAGTGATTGGGTTCTTATTGGTGATCTGGAAGAAAAACTTGTGTTTCCCAAGCATATTGTCGAAACATCTGACATGAAACATAATAGACCTGGCATAGTTATCTACTCACATAAGCTCCGCAGAGTGACTTTTAGAGTTGACATGTCCTTGTGAGGAGAATTTTTCAGCAAGACATGAGGATAAGATCAAAAGATATTTGCCTCTAAAAGAGCTATGCGAAGAATCTAAATGGACTTATGATGTCTTTGCATTTGAGGTTGGGGCAAGAGGGTATTGTTCTAAGAGTTTGTCTTATATGCTGAGAACACTTGGCTTAAGCAACAAGTTGGTTAAGACTGTGTCACTCTAAGCCAAAACGGCAGCTCTTAGAGCATCTTTTTGGATATGGATTTCAAGGGAGGATTATCAATTTCAATTTCAAAGTCTCCAGTTTCAAACAAACAAGTAAATAAAACAAGTCTATCTACATAAATCAGCACAAAACCTGTAGGTATAAAAAATATCGGAAACACATGCTATTTGTCCTCCATTTCAAGCTTTCAAAGCTATCCCTTCCTTAATTAAAGCAATTCTTACTTTTGCTTCCTTTCAACATTCAATTTTGAAGGCACTCCAACTTGTAATTAAATTGATGGACAAAAGGCAGAACCACAACCATGACTCTATTGATCCATCATTTCTTGTTGACCCTTTAAACCATCTGCTTTAGGGTTGGCCAGCAGCAGGATGTACACGAAATTATTATGCATATATTCTCACAATTCAGCACATAAATGTTAGATCAATTTTTCAATAGTGAGGTGACTTCTATAACTTCGTGCTCTGTTTGTCATACTTCGTCAACAAATAAGGAAATGATATCTGTTTTTCAGCTTCCTGTCAAGCATAGTCTCAA
>JAYJMI010125097.1:0-10645 GCA_036873855.1 Sarsia tubulosa
GGACCAATTGGTAATTTTATCAATGATTTGATGGACGATTTAAGTTATCTACCAACAAAATACAGAACATTTATTGTAGGTGATTTTAACCTCGATCAAATGTTAGAGGAAAACGTTCAATTATTCCAACCCCTTATTAATCAGTTTAATTTTATTCAACGTTCAAGATATAGTACTCATATTCATGGAGGTATTTTAGATCTGGTTTTTGACAACAGTAATTGTAATGATGCAGTATCATGGATTCCATCTCCTTATAGTGATCATTTCATTTTGTTTGTTTCAATTTAATTCTTTCAAAATTTGACCAAGTTTAAAGTATATTCAAGTAAGAAGTATATTGATATTTTGAAAAATAAAATAGAAAAATGAACTACAATGTTATACACTTAGGGTAGACGAAACAAATTTGCAAAATGACAAAAAAATCAAATAAAGGAATTATTTATAAATTTGATCAACCGTATTTTCTCAGCTTCTTAGGCCCTTCATCTTTTTGAAGGACCATTTCTCTTAAGCATACTCTGATGATGAAACTCAGCTTTGTTATTGCTGAAATTCTTAAGTGAATTATGTTTTGTTTTATATATTTCTAAAAGTATCAAAAAGTATTTCTGCAGTATCATGGATTCCATCTCCTTATAGTGATCATTTCATTTTATTTGCTACAATTTAATTCTTCCAAAATTTGACCAATTTGTAAGTATATTCAAGTAGGAAGTAAATTGATATTTTGAAAATAAATACTTAAATAAACTACAGTGGGATGTACTTTTGAAAGTTTCTATAAAGTGTAAATTTGAAAAAATGACTTTCAAAGATTTAGAAAAAAAAATCAAATAAAGAGATTATTTATAAATTCGATCAAGCATATATTCTCAGCTCATTAGGCCCTTCTCTTTTTGAAGGCTCATTTCTCTTAAACATACTCTGATGATGAAACTCAGCTTTTTTATTACTGAAATGCTGAAGAGTATTATGTTTTGTTTTATATATAATTTCTAAAAAAAATAATTTAATAGTATAACTTTTCCTAGATGATTTGTACGACTGCCTTAGTTCTTGATTTAATTCTAATAATAGCTTGACCAATTGCGGACTATTTAGGTAAGAAGAATATTGAGATATTTTGAAAACAAAAATACAGAAATAAACCACAATGTCATACACTTTTGAAGCGAATCGACTTTGTGTTTGACAAAGGAAGTTGATGGACTTGAAAGGATAATAACGTTACTTCATATCGTTCAATTTGTTTCAATTTAATGTATGCTAAATAAGTTATACAATTACGTATACAAAATTGACAAAGTTTATAATTAACTTTATTAGGGATTAATGATCACATATAAAGTGTATAATTATTATTTGTCATTACATTTTTTAAACAAATTTTGTTTAACATTAAAGTTATTAAGTAGATACAAGGACGGAAAAACTTGACTCATCATTTTTATTGTTAATTTTGTACAGGTGATTCGAGTTTTAACATTCGAATATATATAACATGAAGAACCAAAGAAGAACCTGTTTTAATCACGTGATTATTCTCTTTGTTATCAACAAAGTCGGTCAATCATACGATGTTCATCATGCATATCTTGGAAACTTTAATGAGTTTGAGCCCCTCCTTGATTCAAGTTCCTATTTGTAGTTTTTGAGGTATTTGAATTTCAAATTCAATAAACAAAAAAAATCAAGAAGCAATTGAGCCATTTTAGAAAGTTTCGAGTTATCTTATGTTTAATGGTTTAATCACATGATTTTTAGCATCTTTAGTGATCTACAAGGTATAAATTTCAATATGGATTTTTTCAGCAATTGTTTTACATATATGTAACACCTTTAAATGAAAGATAGATTGTTCCTTATTAGTTTCTAAAAAATTTCAAAGGTTTTGTATTTTTGGTTTTCACAAAACACAAAAAAGAAAATATCATAACTGCATATCCGCTCTTAAATAACTGAATGTTTTCTGATCAAAAATCTAAATTTACACCAATATTTATGTCAGTTTTTACTTTTTATTAACTTTTAATTTTCAGTTGAATTAATACTATGTAGAAACTTTATAGAAATGCTAATTATAGTGGTGTGCAGGCTAATAAGATTACTAATAGTGTAATGGTAATGGCAGAAAAGAATAAAGGCATTTATGCCATGTTTTTCTTTTTTTTTTAGATCTCAAAGATTAATTTTTTCACAGAAGATTCACAGTCTTCTATTGAGGTTGTATCTTAAACCTAGAAGAATATTAAAGGGACTTACTCAGCTGAAATTATTTTTGTGGAACCTAGAAATTTGTGTGAAACCGAGAAACAACAAAAAGCAATCAAAAATCATTTCGTTTGATTCAGCAAATTAAAAATAAAATAATTCCAAACTTTGTAAAAAGCCCAGTGGCTTCTTGTTTGCATAATAAGAAGTATCAAAAATGATACTATTCCTATATTTCTAAAAATTCTCGTTTTGAGCAAGCAAGGCAAATTTGGTTTGCTATTAGATTTTATTATTACTTTAAAAAACAATTACCGGGAGTCCAGCAGTCAATTTTTCTTGTTGTCAATGAAAGATCAGATATTAGCTATAGCTATATACATTTGCATTGTTTTACAATACTGCTCACTTTCTGCATGATAGTGCATTATGAAGTTGTAATAAATTCAGGTATCCGTTTGGCTGTACATCTGTCCGTAACACAGTTTTCACAGAATAGAATTAATTTCTTAACAACAGCATTACTGGGGGTCCAGTGGCAATTATATCCCTTGTTTAAAAGGAATTTACTGAGGTCCATTACTTGTAAATAAAATATATATATTCGCCCTCTATTTCAAGATCTGTTCATTCAGTATTCCTATATTTCGGGAAATTCTTGTTTGTTGTTTAATTTTATAGACATTTTACTAAATAAATGATAAAATGATCAATGATATAGTCAAGCTAAATGTTGGAGGTGTCAAATGTTGTAGTACTCGTAGTACATTGACCAAGTATCCTAAATCAATGCTCGGAGCCATGTTTTCTGGACAAATTCCTTCACACCTTGATGAAGATGGACATTTTTTCATAGACAGAGATGGTGAAATATTTCGATACATACTGCAATATTTAAGATCAGGCGAAGTAACTTTACCAAAAGAACATAAAGATTACAGTTTATTAAAAAGTGAAGCTTTATTTTATCAAATTCAACCTTTAATAGAAACACTAACCCTGGTAGAGGATCCTATTATTGAAAATGTTAAAACAGGACAGAAAGAAATGATAACGATCTACTTTCCTCACCCTCTCGAGTGAAAACACTACTATCAAAGTGGTGATAATAATTTATATCAGCTGTTACATTCTCGTGACCTTTTTGATTCTACCGGTTACACATACGACGAATATGTAGATGACAATTGGGAATTAAAAGAGCGAAGAGAAGCATCTTCTTCTTAAAAGGTTTTAGCAAACCTACAATTGATGCTCTTAACGAAGAATATAGAGATGGGCCAGTTGTTATTAATCAATACGCTGAACGACAAAACCAACTCCCTACTGAAGTTGTATCACCAGTAACAAGCTAAAAAGAAGTGTGTTATTATTTTATTGGAAGCCTTTCTTTTTGTGTTGTCGTCTTCCTTTGATCACGCCGTTCCATTCGCTCCCTCAAAGTTATTGATTAATTTGTTTTTTGGGCTCCCAGCTTTGCGGGCAGACTCCTATAAATTCAGTCCCTTTCCTCAGTCCGTTCGTTCTTCCATCCGTACGTTTAGTCATTACGTTTTCTCAAAATTGGCTCATTATTTTTTTTGATTTTTTGCATTATGTTAGGCATCCATAAATGCTAAAAAGTGAAGGAGCCAGATTTTTTAGAAAAATTCTCGTGTCCATGGAAACAGGGTCAAGCAGTCAAATTTGGGCTAAAATTGGTCTTTTTTCAATATATCTCAAGATCCGCTTATCATATTTGTTTAATTTTTCGAGCAAAGTTAGAGACAAGCTATCTCTGGAACCATTCATCAGTTTTCTCTAATTTTTCGCATGAAGTTAAAGGGTCATAAATGTAGAAAAATGACAGAGCCGGAATGATTCCTAAAATTCTTGTTTACGTGTAACTGGGGTCAAAAAGTCAAAGTTTACTACGTAACCCAGCTATCTCTGGAAGTTCAAGGGTCATGGATGAAGAAAAGTGATCAAGTTGGCTTTTTTAGAAAAATTCCATGGAAACAGGGTCAAAAGGTCAAATTTTGTAATTCTTATTGTTATTTACTTTTCATCTTTTTCAAAAGTAATATTTCCCAGGAGTCCTCTGGTAATCAATCCCTTGCTTTGCTCAAAAAGGTAATCAAAACCAACATGGGTTTCTGTGTTTATATTACGCAACTATTTTTGTGTAAACTGGTTCAGTATTTTCAAGACCTTGTTTTCTGCAAAGTTCTTACTTAAATTAATGTCTGTTATTTGTGAGACTGTTATTGAAACTCCAAGGTTTATTGATAGACTCCTATCACTGTATGTATGTATGTACCATCCAATCTGCCTTGGGTGTTTCAAAGGAAACACTTGGTAGCTACAGTTGCCTAGGAGAAGGGTGCGGATCGCTGTACGTTAGCGGGACACTGATTAAATAGTTACTATAGTTGTAGTTGACTGCCCTCACAAGTTGACACAAACATCCGTGTATAAAAAAAAATAATATATATATAGATACTCTATGTATCAACAAAGGTCATAAAATGAGTTAAAACAGAAGCAAATTTCAGTATTTGAATTCGACATTAAATTAGAATTATTTATTATTGTTGTTATTATTATTATTTTAAAAAAGTTTTTATTTTATATAATATCTGCGTTTGAAAAAAAAGTTATCATTTATCAATTTTTTAGAATTCACATTTTTATTAATAAAAAAAGTGCATAATATGCAGAATTTTCTAGTCATAAAAGTGCAGTATTGTTTTTGTTTATTTCTTAGCCTGTTGTGCTATCTTAAGGAGATTAATTTTCGTGAGCATTCATTTTCGCGAGCATTCATTTTCGCGAATGGACTCAATTTTTGTTGTTTTTTAATGTTTATAATTGGTCTAAATTGCAGGTTAAGTGTGAAAAGGGGATTTCGCGAGCATTAAATTTCGGGAATTCACCCAAAACTCACGAAATTCGCGAAATTTAATGCTCGCGAAAATTAATCCCCTTAAGGTATCATATTTTTCTAGATGTCAGTTTTAGTAATTTGATTCCCTGTTAAAATGCTGTGTAGAAGTTTGACTGAATATTAATCTTATAATAATAATGTTTTGTTTGTTTAGGAAATAAAAAAATAAAATTAGAAAATAAAATGGAAGATCAAGAAGTTCTTTTCAGGAACTCCCCCCTTGATGTTTATTTACAACAGGTCTCTGCGATGGAGTTCTCCAAATATCAACCATCAGGTGACATACTACAAGACGATATGGGTTATACAAAACCAAATGTAGAACCCTCCTCTCATGAAGAAGATACTAATGAAAATAATGGTGGTAGTTCTTCATTCTTCTGTCAAAGTGATTATATACAAAATGAAGACTTGCTGAAATGTTTATTTATATTCTTTGAAAGCATTAGTTTAAATGATAAAGATCAACATATTTTAAGTGAGATTGAGAAATATGTACAAAAAGAGTTAGTACAAATTGCTGAGTCGGCTGATAGACGTGCCGATGATACAACATTTAATTATATATGTACTTACAAGTATTATATTGCTGCAATTGTATTAGCATTTATATCTTTTGTGATTCCCTGGTTGTATGTTGCATCACGATTTGAAGAAGTTTTTCTACTCTTATTAGTTATAGTAGGTGGGGCCTGTTATTTAATCTTAGCACCACAGAATACGAATGTTACAAACAAATTAATGAATCAACTTATAGAATTTAATCAAATATCAGAACATTTTGAACAGCTCGTTGATAAAACGATTAAACATATCAAAGAAGTTGAATTAGTAAGTACTGGTTATATAAAAACTGTTGCTTCTCTAAACTCAATAAAACGAACACCAAATAAAACATGTAAAAAGTTACGACAAGTTTTTTTTGATGGATGTTTGAATTTATTTATGACAATTCGGTCACGTCAGCGTGTACTTCTACAAAGTAATGATTTTGGTCAAATTGACAACGCTAAAGATGAGTATTTAGCAGAGTTACCTTTAGATATTTTTACTGATATTCTTGAGGAGAGTTGCGATGAAGCAAATCAGTATGACGAAATTCAACTTGATCGTATTAAAGGAATAGTTTGTTTATATCGAGAACAATGTAGTGAATTCATTTATTCATCCGTTTTAACATTACATACGTTAGAACATATTGAAGATACATATAAAGTAAAAGATATTTTATTTGCATGTACAGATATAACAAAGAATCTAACAAAAGCTGCAAATCAACTTGAAACAAAACTTAATGCTTCGATTCGGTTATTTTTTAATCATTCAGATTTACCTATAGTTAGTAAACCTCAGATCGCAAATGAAAACGAAAGTGTTACAAAGTTATTTCATTCGTCAAAACTTTATTTGCATTCTGCTCTCCGTCGTTTGGATGAAATGATAGAATTACATGATGAAGTAAATGACGAAAACAAAGAACAATTTATAAGTGTTGTGAATCAATTTTATTTATTACTTGAAAACTCTAAATATTGTATTGATGATATTGCTGATGCCAGTAAAACTACTAATAAAAGTGATGAGTCAGCACTTGATCAAAGTAAACAAACAACTATTAAAAACAAAAATGTAGAGAATATAAAAATGTTTGAACTGCCAACAGAGGAAATAGGTGATATGCTTTTAGAAGCAGAGAGTGATGGGAATCTTGTTAAACAACAGGAAGAAATGAATCCTGAAGAAATACAAGCCTCCATGAAGGAGAGCAGAAATAGTAAGAAACTAATGAGAGAGCTGAAATGCATTTTATCTGTAAAGGACTCTCCATCTGGGTTGATATCGTTTCCACTACAACCTTCAAGTAGTGAAATTGTGAATGAAGAAGAAAACATCAATGAGGAAGAGAACGAACCAAATAGAAAAAAACAACGCAAATATGACGCAACAGAATATTATAGTATTGAGGAAGAAAATGATACAAAGTTTATGTTACCGTCAAACTTTCGATCCTTCATACCTCCATCGAATAATATGATGAGTGAAGAAACGTTTGGTGAAACAGATGATAGTGAGGATGATGATAGTGAAAATTGGACAAACCATGGAGAGCAAAATATTGAAAGTTGTTATAACTTGAACGATGGAGAGCCAAATGTCACAAATGAAAATGATGGAGAGCAAAATATTGAAAATGACACAAACAAAAATGGTGGAGCTAAATTTATTAAAAGTAGTGTCAATAATGAATAACAGAATTTTAAATACAATTTAAATGTAATTGCATAATAGTGCCAACATAATATTAATAATACTTTAGCCAATGGAAAGCTAGGGGAAAAATTACAATGAGAATAAAAATAGAAATGAGAATAAGAGAACTAAATATAGAAGGAGTTTGTTTTTTTTGAATAATAGCTTGAAATTCGTACTTTTGTTTGTCTAAAACACGTTTTTATTAAATAAATGTAAGTTTATTCTGATTTTTACAGGGAGTTAAAGTGTGATGAATGTAGACATTTTAAGAGACTGCACCTAATATACTTGGTAAACTATGTTGGTAATTCCTATATATATGTAAATCAAAAGCTAGTAATTATATCCACTGATACCTGGTAATGTAAATACAATGTACATAAAACATGACTTTTAATCTATTTAAACTTTAGTATTTAAAATTGGTATGAATAAATTTATAAATGTTGATAATAGACCATGTAGAAATTAGCTGTTTCGATACTGTGGCAAAATTTTATTCTTATTTAAAATTGTTATAACTAGTACTAGAAATTAGGAAGTATTTTATAAATTTGAGAATTTAATCATGAAATAAATTTTCGGTAGCTTTATATAATATTCAATTTACTTTTGCTCTAATTTGTCTGAATCATAATAAATGTCTTATTTGGGCAATATTATTTACAGCTTTTTTTAAAACGTTTCCTAAAAGTTCACCTTTGCTTTTTTGGACACCCAGTTTCACCAAATAAATTCATCCTATAAATTCAGTTCCGTTCGTCCGTCCGTCAGTAACACCTAGATTCCAGGAACCACTCTCCACTAGATAAGTGACAAAGCCTGATTTTTTTAGAAAACTCTCATTGTCATGGAAACAGTGACATTTTTTTGAATATCTTAAGATCCGATCATTAGATTTTTTTAATATTTTGCACAGTAATATTTTTTATAAGTATAAGTTTTGCAGTATAATATTTTTTGCAGTTAAAAGGTAATATATCTTCAAAACTGACATAGGTGTCATGTTACCAAAAACTTTTGCCAAAAAGTGACCTAGCCCGATTTTTCTAGAAAATTCTTGTTTTCATGGATCAAAAGGGTCAAAAGATTAGTTTTGGCCCAAAAAGTGACATTTTTTTGAATATCTCAAGATGTGATCTTTACATTTTTTTAATATTGTGCACAAAGTTAAAGAATAATATATTCTCAAAACTGACATAGGTTTCATGTTGTTCCTTCAAAATAGGGGTCAAAAGATCGAATTTTTACCGATTGTTTGTCCGTAACACTCATATCTAAGAAACGGCTCATTGTTTTTTTCTGATTTTTTGCATGAAGTTAATGCATCATAAATGAAGAAAATTGACGCAGCCCGAATATTTCGGAAAACTCTTGTTGTCATGGAAACAGCTGGTCAAAAGATCAAATTTGGTAAATCTCAAGATATTGTCATTATTTTTTCATCTTTTTACAAATAATCTATACCATGATTCCAATGGTAATTCATCCCATTTTTAATGTCTCATATACATTTGAAATTCAGTTTTTCATTCCGGGGGTCCACTGGTAATTTATCCCATGTTGTTCCTTCTATTAGTAACATAATTTTCTCAGATGATTCATTAAATTGTATAAAAAATTCATTAAATTGTGGAATACAGACCGAAAAGTATTTTTTGGCCTAATATCTCAAGAAAACAACCAGGTGTTTATGCATTTGTATGTTTCATTTGAAACTTTAGTTCTACTTTACAGGTGTTTGAAAATTTAGTTCTACTTTACTGGTGTTTGAAACTTTAGTCCTACTTTACAGGGGAGCGAGTTGGGCAGTAAATTTATACTTTCCTGTGTAATTATTTTTTTAAAATTTCCATAAATTCTTTAGTGGCTGATTCCTTGCTCTTGTTTCACTCTCCTTCACAGATGCACTTTTATATGGAAACTAAATTCTCAAAAAATTTGGGAAATCGAATAAAAAAATTCTGAGATTTATTGCCTTTCGAACTATATTTATACGACCTCTGCGGAGGAGATTGAGTTTTTTCTGTTTTCTGTCTGTCTGTTCTGTTTCTTGTTAGTTATACAGTCAGATTATTTATGAAAATTCTTGTTGCCCTGGAAGCGTGGTCAAAAGGTAAGTTTTAGCCCAAAAATTGACATCTTTCAAAAGAAAAACGTTTTTATAATTATCTACATAAGGAAAGCTTTCGAGGAAATTTCTTATAATTATAGAATTTTACCTTTAAACCTTTTATAATGATCTAACAAAAACATGTAATTTAGAGCTGCATTATCATGTATTCCTTCTTTTAAAAAATAGCTTCTGCCATTTGAAGACAGTTTTTAAAAGTCTGTTCTGAAAAAGGTTTTTCATCTTTCTATGAGTATCGGTGATATTCTATTATAATTTTATTGATTTTTTTACCAATGTAGCATCAGTAAAATAATTAATGGAGATTACTGATACATCAGCAATCGAAAGTATCAAAGAAACTTCAAATGAAAAGCAGTACGTATGTTTAGTATGTGAACATCAATTTAAATGGAAAAGTGAGTTGAGTAGTCATCTTAAGATTCACAGTGACGATCGACCTTTCAAATGCACAGCATGTGAGAATCTTTATAAACATAAAGGAGATTTAACCAAGCATTTTAAAACACATAATATAGCTGAAAAAACCTATGAAGATACAGTATATGATGATAAGCTCTTAGCTCATGTCGACGAAAAATTGTTTGAATGTACAATATGTAGTACTAGATTTAAACGTAAAAACAATTTAAACAGACACATGATATCTCATACTGATGACAAACCTTACCAATGTAATGTATGTACGAGTAGATTTAAAGATAAGGCTAGTTTGAATAGACACATGAAATCTCACACGGATGATAAATGTTATGAATGTACCGTATGTCATAAAAGATTCCAAAGGGTTGATGTAATGAAGCAACATTTAGTAACTCATAGCAACGATAAAGATTTTGAATGTAAAATATGCAGTACTCGATTTAAACGTAACGCAGATTTGAATGATCACTTAATAACACACACAGATGACAGACCTTATGCGTGTACAATATGTAAAAGTCGGTTTAAACGCAAAAATACTTTGAACAGACATATTAAATCATGTAAGAAGTTTTAAAACGGCATTTTTGTTGGGTTTTTAAGCAGATCTCAGGAACCGCTTGTTATTTTTTTCTGATTTTTTGCATGAAGTTAAAATATCATAAATGCAGATAAGTGACGAAGCCCGATTT
>JAYJMI010125541.1:0-19978 GCA_036873855.1 Sarsia tubulosa
ATTTGTCACGCAGCATTAAGTATTCATTTGTTTGCACAGTCACTTTGAATTCATAGGTATATTTCAAGATACTAAATACATTAAAGGTACATTACCGCGAATTTTTTTATGCTCTTGTGTGAACAATCAGCTAATTTTAGGACATGGACTGAAACTCCCATCAGAAAATTCAATCTCATTCAAAAGTTATGCGATCTACAAATCTTACATTTGAGCATATCTGAGCATACTTTATAAATTATAATTAAGAAGAACAATGAAAAATTCTGAATTACAGTTGTAAAATAGGATTTCGTTTAGCCATAACTAGAGAACGAAAAGGAATTTTGGAAAGATA
Source organism: Sarsia tubulosa (assembly GCA_036873855.1). Taxonomy (NCBI): domain Eukaryota; kingdom Metazoa; phylum Cnidaria; class Hydrozoa; order Anthoathecata; family Corynidae; genus Sarsia; species Sarsia tubulosa. Next base: position 338 of record JAYJMI010125541.1, read on the forward strand.
TTTTCATGTTTTACTAAAGTCAGTATGATCTATCTATTAGGTTATTGAAAAATTTCGCGGTAATGCACATTTTTAGGCGTCTCTCGCAATTCTAATTAATAGACTTTTTCATAGAATTTAGAAAAGTCGCTCTTTTAAATACGGAAAGTCGCAAAATACTAGCCTACGTTATAGACCCTTTTACGAAAAACGTGTTTTTCTAGGGTCTATGAACATTCGCACAATAATCAATTCTAAGCTATTTCAGAATTTACGAAGCGCATTCGCAATAGCACTAGAACTTACGGCCTTTTTTTATCAAAACAAAAATTCTCGGTAAACGATACATGTTCCCTGTCTTTTTCCCAGATAGTTTTTCCTGCGAATGTGCATAGACCAAGTTTTTAGCGTGGTCTATATTTGTAGGCTACGCAAAATACAGGTTTGAGTTTACGGCACGGGAATATATGAGAACTGTAGTAAATGTAAATGTAAATGTTTTTAACTAAGAAACACAGTATCTTTATTCCTCATTTCATTAATTATGGTGATAACTGGTTAAGTAGTTTTTATTCTATAACATCTTTTAACGTAGACTTTTCCCCTGAGAACATAACATTCGTTTTCTGTCACTGGTCTCATTTTCGTGCAAATTCTAAACTTTAAAACGCTTAATTTGAGTTAATTTGACTAAAAATGTAAGATTTCTTTATTTTTCACCTGTAGAGAAGGATTCAGAAATTTGAGTCTAAATATTTTAAAAATTATTTTTCCCATATGCTCAGATCATAGGTGATCAGGCGATCTCAAATCTCAAACAGTAGTAGACATTTCCTAAGTTGCATAACTAATGTATGACATGACATTCAAAATTTTGTATGACGTCAACTTAGGAAATGTCTACTACTGTTTGAGATTTGAGATCGCCTGATCACCTATGATCTGAGTCATCGCATATGGGAAAAATAATTTTTAAAATATTTAGACTCGTGTTTTAAGTGCAGCCTAATTAGCTTGGCTTACTTTGTATTGTCTTACTTTTACTATCGACCATTTTTAAGACAACTTATTTTCTAATAAATACACCAATTTATACTCTCAGTACCGACTATAAATTACACATTGTTCCTAAGAAACAATCCCCAAAGAGTCATATATATTTGTGTTCAGATAGCTATCTGTTTGCTATTAATTATGTTTTAAGGCTCGTATACTTCGTAGTTGGAATGGAAGTATTCTGCGATTACAGCGCACAACACCATCCAATATTTCACAGCCTCGTTCCCAGAATATTTTTTCGCAAGAGAGGTAGGCAAGAATGAATGATGAGCGATCTTCCCATAACGGAAGGTTGCTCTGGGAATATTTGAATATTTCAAAAAATTATGTTGTTATGTCACAAATGATTTGGAAAAATAACCAAAATTTGAATTTGCCATGTAATTTGACGTGTAATTTTACGTGTAATTGACAAAAAAAATTAAAATAACTTTTCTGCTTTCAAACAATTTAAATTTGCATGTACACAAGATAAGTATCAGAAAACAACAAATAGACTGATAAAAAGAAAGCTATTAAACAAAAGGAGTTGAAATTTCTAACATAGATATGCTTGAAACCAAGTCGCCTCAAAAACGCTTATTCTAGATACATCAAAGAATTTCTATAATCATACGAAAACAATGTTTATGTAAATTTAAAATCGAGTTTTCAGTCAACAAAAATTCATCGTCTGATATTCATGCTTGACATCCAAAAAAAATAAGTTTTTAGGTTATACAATAGTATTACCTCAGAAATCGTCATTTGCTCATTTAGAACTGTCTTTTACTATGTATACTGTATATTCCAAATCTAATTTCCCTTTTCCCCATAAAATTACTGATAAGAATAAACCCTTTAATGCATGACATGTACACAAGATACATACAATTCTATAGATATTTCAATTTTAATGCTTTCAGAAACCGTGCTTACTATCGCTATGACGTCATAGAAATCACTTGAACGTCAAATACTGAAAATACTTAAAACTCTTATAACTTGAGAACGAAAAAAGATTTTTACATGAAATAAAAAGAATTTTTCATAACTTTTAAAGCTCTTTAATCTGACCCTAACTTCTCTTGTCACCTAGGAAACCCTTTAACTGTATTTTTTTCAGAAAGATTATGGCTCGTATATAGACCTGTTTGCAACCGAGACAAAGCTTGTAGAATTACCATTTTGAGTGATAAAATTTAATTAAGAATTTTTTTTTTAATTGCCTCGTATTCAAACGGATATTATTTTCATGGCAGATATTAATGTAAAGGTCCATAGTTCTAATATTTGTTCTTTTTTCTATCATGTGGAGATATTGTAATGTAAAAAAGGTATTCTACATCAACGTCATAAGTTTGATGGTACTTTCATGGTTTGTTGAAAAAACAGTCGATATTAACAGCGCTTTTATTTCTCTTATAAATTCTTGCTTGGTACGTATACTGCTGTATTGTTAACCTTCTCAGCTGGGGGATTGCAGATGATGCAATAGACATTTTCATTAATATTTACCATAATAAGAATAGATAGTCTTGAAGCTTTAAAATATTTGTATTTTGAATAGAAAAACTCATTAAAACCATTTCTATGTTGAAATGCACTTGCTATGCGCTCTCGTAATAAAATGTCTTTGTTTAACTAAAAATTCTTTTCAACTTTTTAATACTGCTAAGAGACCATGAAAAGTCCTTAAAAGTAGTTAGCACTTCAAAACGAAGATTTTCGAAAGAACCTTAACGATCTCAAGGTGCATACAAGCTTGCAAAATAACAAATAATTGGGAAATCTGAAGTTTCCAAACTATGTATTTCTATGACTATGTAACTACGAAGAAGAAAAAATCTGTTTGTAAACGGGGCGAAGTTTGTAGAATTACCATTTTGAGTAATTGATTTTAATGTATTAAAAACAGGTAGCGATTAATTTTAATACTCAAATGGGTATTTCTACAAACCTAGCCTCATATTCAACTGCGTGATATTTTCATCGCATATATTGATGAAAAGGTCTATTATCATTTATAAACTTTATAGCTTTTTTCCATGTATCTGTTATTATAACTCAAAAAAAGAATTATGTTCTCCGATTAAAGAACAATTATCATATGTAATGCATTGCGTCGTTTATGTTCAACGATCGGTTGGCTAAAATGTGTCAACTTTACCTTTACGCTGCATAAAAGTCAAACAAAATAGACGCAATTCGTTAAATCTGATATTTACCCTTTCAAAAAAGTTTGCTCTTATGATGTATGTTTTTTCTAAAAGAAATTCTGATTACTTCAGAAATATTTTTAGAGGAGGTTACCCAACTATATTTCTTCCCCTACAAGTTCTGCTGTCTCTTTATAAATTTTGTGAAATGAAATGTTATCACTACCTTAACATACTGTCAAAATTTGAGCAACTTTTTATGTATGGTTTTTGAGATATTTTCGAAAATAGTTTTCAATTTTCCAATTTCCAATTCTCCATTTTGAAAGTTGCTTATAATCTCGGCACCGAAAAAACGAAAATATATTAGCTGACGGGGTGGATATAACTCTGTCTTTAATCACATTGATGATAAAAACCATCCGCTACGAATAATAAATCTTCCACCAAAATTACTAAATAACCAACAAAACGTTCCCTTAGAAGCAAATGTAAACAACGTATCGAAAAATTATCAAAATAGAAAGTTTTTTGCTGATAACTTTTGATAGACTCAGTCAAGTAAGCTCAAAATTACAGATCCTGTTTAGCTTTTAATACTCTTTGGAACTATATAGGTAATCGTATAAGTTTAGCAGAACGGGATTAGATTAGTAAGTACCTTTAAACGTGTTATCACAATTTGAATAGATCGATTTGAGTTATGGGGTATCGATAAGAAAGCAGGTGGTCTAGAAATTGATTTTAAATAAATTATCAATTTATGTCAATATTTATCATTCATCTCCTCCTCTATTCTTATTACTATGGCAACTATAAAAATATTTTGGGCTTAATCTTAAGACTGTGTTTACACGTATGATAACGAAATAGTTCAATTTTGATAATCGAAATCAAAGTTATTCAAAGTTAATACTTTCTCTTATTTGATCGAAATCATAAAGATCTAGAACTTGCTTTATTGTGTTATAAACTTTTCCTTGAACATACGGCTCTGCTAAGAGGCGATCAGACTCACCATTAAAGGTACAACTACAAGCAAGATCATTTTTGTGAAACCTATATTGAAATTTAGTATTCTAAAAGAGTTGTTAGAAGTAAACCAAACTGGTAAATTTCACTTCCTGTTATTTAACAGATCATAAGCAAAGTAATTCCAAACTTTGTACAAACTACACATAGAAAGTTGCTCAAATTTTCACAGAATACTCAGGAGATGGTTATCTTTCATTTCTAAAAGTTTGAACAGGGGTTAACTTTTTGGCCAAAATCACTTGAAGTTGTATCTTTAACCAATATAGGTCAGCCCTAATCAATAAAGGTCAGTTTTACACAACTTTGCTTCCCATTTACCCCCAATATACGATACTGCAATCTATCATTCAGCAAGGAAAAGTGCTGGTTTATGAGTTTGACTACATCAAGCCTTTCTTGCAAAAAATGACTATCCTGTTTAAAAACTTTATATACACCAACCTGGCTAAAGCGTCTGTTTTATGAATGTCCTTGACTCAGAGAGAACAGACATGACGAGATATTTGATATATAAAAAATAAATATATCTTGTTAAAGGAAAATATTTTCACAATTTTAGGAGCTTTATAGTTTTTAGAGGAAACTTTAATTTATTTCTAACAATTCTAGTTTATAATTTCAAATTTAAAGCTTTTTTACAGTGTAACTGCAATCTTATTTCAAAACGTTTCTAAACCTTAAATCTCTGTTTTAATCACAGGCGTTTTCTATTTAATTGAAAACCCTTGTACACCGTAAGATTATTTCTCCATATAAAGAAAAGTATTGATGTCGGTAATTCTATATCTCTCTATGATTTGCGATGTCATAAAAGATAATTCATTGTATATATAACTATAACTTTCCATATTAAATTCTTTACACCATAAAGAATTCTTTATATGGTTTCATTTTGTTCTTTACGATTAAAAATAAATTTGATGAAATTTGAAGAACTTTGAATTACGAAGTTTGTGTTCTATCATCAAAAAAGAAGCTCCAAGTTATTAGAAATCTTGTATTAATTTCTTTTCTAGTTCTATATTGACTGAAAAGATGATATGATAATTTGATATATGCTATGTGCGGTTGATAAATCAATCTGAAATATTTGTAAGTATATACTTCTAAACATCGTGATATTGACTAACAATGCGCGCGCGATCTCGGCAAAAAATACTGGCAATCTCTGCCAAAGGTATCGATCTGACAATTTTATTTCTAAAATCAAATCAAAGAATTATTTTTTAGGCATTAGACAATAGAATTGGTCACTTATTATCTTTGGCATAAAATATTTTTTTTAAAATAAATACTCTATAGAAACCTTATTTGTTTAGTAAGAATGTTTATTTCCCTGCCAATATAAAAAAATGTAAATGTAAATGCCTATAAAAGGTAAAAATTGGGTATAAAAAATAAAAAAAGTAACTTAAAACATCCAAAAATATAAAAAAATCTTAGAAAGAGAGAAGGGTGGCAGCAGGGATGACACAAAACAAGCCAAAAAGCTAAAAAAAAAATTGTTGTTCCTAAAAATGCATATTTTTTCTCCCTTTTCAACTTTATTCGCAGGTAACGAAAGTAAAAGGGGAAGAAGGTTTAAACGGAAACAAAAGGTGTTTTGAAGCTTTACCTGCATAAAATGTCCCATAGAGAACCGTTAATAAAATATAATTTGTTTTGTAAATCACCTACGTTCAGTTTCTGCAACATTGCGATTTCAAAAGAATAAAATTTGCCGAAAAAAAAACTCAAGCTTGTTTTCCAATCACAATCAAATAGATCTCAGATACATCTCTTTAGCGTAAATTTTTGCACTCAATCTTTGTTGTTATTGTACCAAAGTTTATCCCTATATGGCTTATATTGGACTTTGTAAATATAGGTAGGGTGCTGATTTGGTACCGTCTTTAGTAAATGTTCGGAAATTAAACTTTACACAATGTCATTATTAAAGGTACTTACGCAACTAATTTTCGAAAATAAATATCCTATTTTGTCAATAAAAAGTGAAAGTAACAAGGAATAAATGTGCTAAATATGTTATTCTGAAACCTAGTAATAAGCAAATAGCAGCACTTTGTTGGGTTTCATAAAAAAAAGATTTGTGAAAAAGCCATTTTCTCTGGAACTACTCAATTTTTCCCCCCGATGCTCATGTTATGGATTTAGCTAATAAAAACAACGAGGGTAAAAAATATTATCCTGAAGTTTTAGATTACTTGCATAAGCACCTTTAAATATCAATTGTTAGAAACATTGATTTTTTAAGGAAGTTTCAAAAAAGTAGGGGAAAGGAAGCTTTTAACATATCTTCTATGTTTTTAAAACCTTGAAGTACGTCCAGCAACTGTTGAAACGAAGTCGCCAATCTAAACAAAGTTTAAATTACCGAAGTCTCGAAGGTATTGGAGTAGTAAAATAAGTAATACGCTTTGTGAATATTTTGTTAATAGATAATGAACAGATCGTTGTGAAATATCAAAGAAACGAAATGAGTTTACCATGACTTTTAATAATCAACTCAAAAAATAATCAAAAACATGATAAATGAAGACAATCTTTGTTCTAAAATTTGTAGGCCAATGATAATTATCCAGTGTTCAATACACATGTCAGACTGGCATCAATTGTTGCTAGGTAACTTAATTAAGAATGGAAAATACATCTTAGAATTTTTTAGCTTTTGAAGTTTTAAGATTTTTATTTTATCAGAACTTTTAACTACAATTTTTAAAACATCAAGAGCTTCAATTTGACATATAATAAATAATAAAATGATATAATGCAGACAAAACACTAAAATGTAAAATGCAGAAAATTCGCAGGTAACTTTTCTATTAACATATTTTTAAACTGAAACATTCAACTTTTACCTAGTACGTCTTCACATTGTAATCAAGAATACTACAAAAAAGAAGAGAAAGATTTTCTGATTTTCTGCACTTATTTCATGGACTGTAACCAATTAAAAAAATCCTAGTTTAGAAAATAAGTTTTTTGTTTTACTTTGCATGATATTTTTAGATTTTAAAACCTTCTCAACCTTTTTTGGAATCTTGGAATTAAGTTCGTTTAATTAGAAAGCTTTTTGTTTTGTTTATTTGCTGTTTTCCTATATTGATTATTATCAGACCTATCGCTTTAAATATAAAGTATAGACTTTTCATATTCAACACACATCATAAATGTCAAAACTGAGTGAATCAAACGGCAATCTAACAGCATAGGTAATGCCTGTTATGATTTAAAAAACCTACTGTTTCCCTCTGTTTTTTACATATTTAAAGCGGTGATGAAGATATCTTTGGAATGTTAAGTTTCCATATCAAAATCAAAATCCGTCAAAATCCATACTGATGTCATAATAAATATGTTCTGTTTGTCTATACAATCTGGTAAAGAATTATGTAAAACAGAGTACAAACAAAATACAAAAATAGAGAGACGAGGAAAATAATGATGATCTATATAAAAGTTTCCTGCTCTATTTAAATGCTTTTAGCTGTTTGGAAGGAAGAGGTTGGATGATAATTATTTAAAGAAATGTTTTGGTCTTTTTTCCTAATTGAAAGAAAACAACGTTTATGGTTTGACATACTTATAAAATGACTTGTTATTGAAACTTTAAACTTTATTCAGCAGTATTGCAGAATATCTTAATTTGCTATTTCAGTTAGATCTTCAATCAATACAGATAGTCAAAAATTTTGTTTGAAAAGAAAAAAAAATCATATCGAAGCAGGGGTTCTAAGACCAATTAGAGAAAAAGTTATATGGCAAGCTATAGACTAGCCTAAACTAATTTTATTAAGGCATTTCTCCGAATCGTATTTTACGTTTTAAAGTGCTTTTAAAACACTTATCTATTTAACTGTTTTTTTAACTGATGTTAACCACCCTTTAGGAGTCTGCAAAGTCGGTCTTAGACATATTGAAAAGCGTTATATATAGTGTGTCCCAGAAAAAAGGAAACCCAAGTTTTTCTATAAAGATTTCACTAGTAGATAGATAATATTGCTGGCTTTCCAAAAATATGATATTTGGTGCTTTTGGGTAAATAAATTTGGAAACATAAGGGATTATATCTCGAAATTAGATCGTTAAAAATTTTAATTTGTATATCTATAGACTAGATTAGTCGTTTAAAAAAAACAAAAATTCCCGTGCCGTAAACTTAAACCCGCGTTTTGCGACTTCCGACCGTATTATAAAAGAACGACTTTTCTAAAGTCTAGTATATCTAGGAAAGTACCAGTTTTCTGTAAAAACCAAATTATTAAAAAACAATTATGTGATAATGAGTACGTCCCTAGTTCTATCAGTGTACCTATATTAGACACACTCTTGTGAGTTCATAAGATTGGTTTGCACAAAAAGGTGAAGCTTTTTAAAACTGCTTTCGAAATTTGAAAAATCCTTTCGAAGAAATATCACTCCAAGCTCCGCGAGATTAAAACAAAAATTGGTTTGATACAAGGTTAGCTCCTACATATTAATGTAAGGAAGGTTAACACTCGCAGTTACTACACGGCCCTACATTCGAAATCCGGTCGGTAGAGCGAATGGCCTAGATAGCCATGGTCGTGTGTTCAAATCCCACCTGGTTCGAAGTTTTCGGATTTCGAACGTAGGGCCGTGTAGTAACTGCGAGTGTTAACCTTCCTTACATTAAAATTGGTTTGATTATGAAATCTGTCAATTCAATGGATGAGCATTTCTTTTGCGGATTGCACTTATTGATTTGGTTCTTATTGAGCCAGTTGCCCTGTTCTGTTTAACAGAATTGATGTACTTATTCATTTTTTACACACTCGTTGTTCAGATTTCGTCAGTACTTTCACTACGAAGGAAGTTCATTAATCGAATAAACAACCCAGTAATGTTTTTTTACGTTACGGTGAGGTATGTGTGTGGTTAGAGCCAACATGTACGTAACAGTTTTGATATTGGGGTAGTCTTTACAGAAATGTTAAAAAGGAATACTAGAAACTTCTTTTATTATTAAAGATAGATAAATCATTAATAAAAAATAATAAAAAATTAATAAAAAAATTAATAATTAATCTAATATTAATGAAAAAATAGGCATTCGACTATCCAAAATGATAGTAACCGATTTAAAATTTGAAAAGGTGAAATTACTCCCAGAGGGGAGGAATCACAAAGACTCCTTTTATGTTTTAAACTACTCCCTCTAATGAAAGTCTTCAAGTGCGCCGATCTGACATAGTAAATCCGTTTATTGCGCTGTATTTTTGAGATTAGTTATAACAAATTGTCAAACAATATGTATCCTCAGAAAATAATTTTAAAATCCTAGGGGCAAAAAATGATTGATCATATTTTATCAAAGATAAAAATACAATAACGTCTAATTATTAAGTTTAAACTGTAGTATAAAAACAACAATAAAGGAAGTAAGATAAATTAGCATATTAAAACTAATTGGTATACAAACTAAGAAAATTAAAGAGGAAAAGATGAACGATATTTTTCTTACAATTTTTAGCAAACTTTGATATATTTTACATGCAATTTGCGCAGTGATTTCATTTATCAATGCAACAATTTTATTGTTTTTAAATAATAGGACTTAATATTTGCTACTGCTCGTGATGGAAAAGGTGAATGCAATAAGGTATTAGTATGAAACGACAGTCTCGTCCCAGAGCGTATTCTTTCACGGATTGGATACCATAAGGTAAAAGAGGAAAGAAGTCCTGGGATCGAGGTTTATGAAACGAGTAGTTTTAGTTTTACTATTTATTCAAATTCATGTGTATACTTTGATCATGGATATAACTTGCGCAGAATATATAAAAGTTTTTTTGATTTGACCGTTTTAACCAGTAGAAAAAGTAAAAGTTAATGTTATTACCTCGTTCAATTTGCGAGTTAATTTTATTGTCTTAGGATCGTAGTTACTTTAAAATCGAAAAAAAATCAAAATTAAATTAAACTCTGGAACAGCAGATTTCCTTGCAAATTTCAGTTTTTCCAACCAAAGGTGAAAAACTTTGAAATAGTTATGTATTAAAATTTAGTCTGAAAATGAGATTTTCTTTGACCAAGATTTTTTATCGATAGATTTTTCGAATAAAGTAATAAATACCAGCCGTGATTGAATTTCAAGTTTTATGAAAATCTTACTCGAGTTTTCCCCAAAAATAAATATTTTTTGCTGGTAAGTTTACCCATAAAGTTAATTTTGGAAATTTCATCTTGGAAAAATTATGGAAAAATAGAGTTATACTGCTACTAATAACAGTTACATATTATACGTTTATATTCTTGGATACACATATCTGAACTATCGGGTCCCTGGACCATTATAATGTGTAATACATTTTAAACTAGTGTTTTTTCCTACCTAAAAGGAACCGGACTTGTTATTTAAAATTTACAAGGAATTTATAAGATATGCAAAAGTAATGAATACAGTATTAACTATAACTTCTTGTTATTACATTTTTGTTGTCAACTTCTTGATATATGGAAATAATATTATACTTGTTACCAGTACCTTATTCCTATACTAAAAAAAAAAATGCCTGGTAACGAGGTTAAATATTTATAATATTTTCATTTTGTTTCTTTGTAACTTGGCTCCAATAAAAATATAAATAGCTCAAAACAACGTTTTCCGTTACTGCAATCAAAAAGATTCTATACAAAGAATCTTTTTGCTACAGTTAAAAGGAATTCCACAAAAGAAACCATTTACTTTTTAGAGTGTGTTAAAGATACTTGAACTACTATAGACTAAATTAGTCGTAAAAAAACAAAATCAAAACCAAGGAATATATAGCTAGGAAGGAAACTCAAAAAAGTGTTCTTAAATAATGTTTTCGTAACATAGACTCAAATCTTCGTCTGTTGAGACTTTCGACCTTTCGACCATTTTTAAAAGAACTTTTTTTCTATAATCTAGACCTAGTTATAACCACTATATCCATAGCGGATCAAGCATAAATTCAGTAGATTTTTTCAAGCTGTGAAAAATGAAGATTAATTTTGGTGATTTGCTTTAGTAATCCAGCATTAAAGAAGATTGATTAATAAAGTTCAATTTGTTTCCTATCGTAAAACCGCCATAAAACCAGCTAATTCTAACCATAAAACCGTCATGCTAATTCTAGCCTTAATCAGTACAATTTCCCGACCTAAAAAGATTTGGATTTATGGCTAAAAGATTTCCTGCATTTTGAATGCTCTATACTATCCACTCCTCTTAGTTAACCTTTTTGATAATTTGATAAATAAAGGAAAAAACAAGTACTATATTTTTCTTGATAAATATAGGATGGCAGGTCATAATTTATTTATTAAAAAAAGAAGAAACTTTGTTTAAAGACAGTAACTTTCTACTTTTGTTAGGAAGTTTTGAAGAAAAAATAAAATAAATTCCCATTAACTGATGAATTTGAATATAAAAATCCCTGCCATATTGTTAGGTACAAGATCCCATTACTTATATTATAAAATTAATTGTGTGTTTTGTACCTAAGATAGATAAGGTAACATCCTCTGCGTTGATACTATTTATTTTGAAATTACATTTTAAGACGATAAACTGTTTTAACTGATAGAAATTTGTACCAGTCTCGTGATTTCAAATATAGGTTGTTGAAAAACAATATTCCATAATAATGTATATCCAAGAAAAACAATACCAGTAGAATAAAAAATATCTATATAGGTATTAGAAAAAAGAATCGTCATAATACAAATGTTTTTAAGTCTCCTACGTTGAATAAACAAGCATTATTTCAGAGTTCTGTATGGAAATAACAGAATTTCTATAGAGGAATTGTAAAGCGTTTTAATATCCTATAGAATGCATACTAATATCCTATATATTAAGAAATCAATATCCTAAGAACTAAACGAATGCTAGTTTTTATATCAACTTTAAAAATTGCTATTATAGCTTTCAGGATTCGTATTACAAAATCTATATATTTGTACTGTTTTATTTTGTTATGTACGAAGGGTGTAGCTAACGCCACAAATCATAACATGTTATTTTGGTAATTCTTTTATAAAAAAAAATAAAGGTTTCCTTTCTTATTATAAGCTTACTCGTATATAAATCTACTTGACTTAATAATGACATAAGCTTCATGTGAAACAGTAAGATCTTCCATTAGAAAGATTAACAAGTAAGTTATCTCTATCAATGCTTTCTACTACATGTTTGCTTAAATACTACTTCTTATCAAACTGTTTCTCATATATAACCAAGAAGTTATGTATAATCAAACTCTTATGATAGATAAACTCAACACTTTGGTGTAACAAAATAATTCCAAATACTGATTTTATTTCCCTGTACAAATATCAGTGGTTTAAACTTAAACCATTAATTTGCGAGTATATTGAACATTTCTAAAATATTTTATTTAGCTAGTCTAGAACAGAATCAGCTTTGTAAATCAACTATTTCAGTTCCACAGACTACATAGAGTTTTAGATATCTATATTCTTTTCTAATAAATTCTTAGTCTCATTGCAAACAAGACTTAACTTCGACCATTCAAGACCTTGTACCCAAAAACATCTTGTCTTGTTGGTTACGGCCTGATAAGTTACAAGTAGTGGGTTCTAATAAGCTTGAATGCATAACAAATGCTTGCAGGAAAGTCGAACAGGAACTAATGTCATTTATTCCTGTAATGGGGTATTTTGATGGTCATAAATCTCATATTATTATTCTCATAAATATTATGCATATTATCCTGTTAATTTATTTTGTTAGCAATACTTCAGGAAAATGTTATACTATAATCAATGTCTAATCTTTTTTGTTTGTTGTTTTGTTTAGAATGACTTGCAAATCTATGAAGCTTGCTTTCATCATACTTTCATCTGCCATTATGGTTTCTACTAAACCCCTTGCATTGAAGTTTGCTTCAGTAAACTTGCGGCAGAACCTTGGTTTAGATAACATAGTAAAGGAAGGCGATGTTTTTTATTGGATGTGTCGTAAAGACTGTGCAAACCAAAGAATATTAAGAACAATTATACTAGAATCAAGAAATAGTAGTACTTTACAGAATAAAATTAATAATAGAAAATATGAAACGAAAAATACGGGGAGTAAAGTTTCTCTCACTAATTTATTGAAAATCACAGAAAGACCAGTAGATGGTTTCAGTGGTAAAACTTTACCATTTTATTTTACAACGGAAAAACCAACCACGCAGTCCTTAAATTGGAAGAAAATAATTACGAAATCATATTCATCAGAAAAAAATGAAAGAGAAACTATACTAAGAACAACACAAAATCCTACTACGGATTCTATAGATTGGAAAAAAGTAATGACAAAATTAAAGTTACATAATATATCTCTTGACAGTAAGACAATTCAACAAATCCGAAATATTCTAAAAGCAGAAAATAAAACTAATATGGTTAAAAGTACGAACAATCCGATTTATACAACTCCATCAATAAAAAAAAGCTTTTCGTCCCAAATCGAACCAACTTTAACCTCAGTCGAACGAACACACGGAAAAACAACTGGTGTAAAACCTACTATGACATATACAACTGCAGCAACCATTATACCAACAAATATCCCTATAACAACGGAATTAAAAACATTAACAGCTCAAGCTACGACAGCAATGCATCTTAAAACTTTAGCAAAAAAAATTACTTTGATTTCAACTCATAAAAGTGATAAAATGACATCACAAGAAAGTTCTAGTACATTATTTACTAGCACAAAAACAACGATACGAAGTAGCAAAACAATCATCAAAAAAACCAAAACAACAATACCTACGCTAGCGAGTAGCACATCAACAACAATAGTTCCACATACTAAAGATTTTATTTCTTCTAGCGAAACAAAAATATTATCAACTAGCGAGGCAACTAAAACTGACCTACCTAAAACTGAAAAGAAAAACACTTATACAAGTATATCAGCAGAACCTACAACTGAAAAACTACTGAATACAAAGACCAAAAAACTAATAAACAAATTTCGTATTTCCACGGAATTAGAACCTAAAGACTTGAGTTCATCTAGTATTATATTAAAATCAAATGCATTTGTAGCATTGTGTGTTATTTTAGTTTTTACAATGATGTAAAATGATGCACGCCTAAGAAAACAAAGGTATTTTTAGAGTAAACCAACAAATACAGAAACCGGGTTTTTCCCGAATTTTGCGTCACTGTTTTAAGGAGCTTTTATTCTTTTCTTTAAAAGTAAGGATTATTCTCTCATACAACTCATCCCGGAGAAACTTTTTATTTAACAAATTTATTTTTCTGATAAAGAAAAACAAAGTACTTAAGGTCGATTTCAACTTCAAGAAAATTTTCCTTGAACGGAAAACTCCATTGTCTTTTTTCTTTTCCGCTGGCAGGAACAGAAAAAGTTAAAGAGATTCAATTTCTTTTTCTTCGAAAATGGAAAATTTTCTTGAACGGTAAATTCGCCTTTGAATTTATATCAAAAATTAACGGTCCAATAATTTTTGTTGACAAAAATTATTGCCATTTTAACAAAGATACGTTTTTCAGAATTGCTTACGATGAAAGATTTTTAGGGTTCTTTGGGAAGTATTGATTTACAAAGAAAAGTTTAAACAACAATTGCTTACGGCCAAAAAGATCAATGGTTTATTGGAAGTATTTATTATTATTTATTAGCAAAAAAGAAAAGTAATATAAATTTGTACAAATTATTTATAAAAAATTATTGTAAAGAAATATTTAAGAGTAACTTTTATGTAAATATATCTTACAGTTTTATTTAACTGGACCCTAATGTTTTACTCTTCGTACCATAAAGAAATCCATTCTTGCCGTGACTTGGTTAATTTTTGAAACTTAAGACTTATAAATCTAAGAAATCTTGCAATCAGGGAAAAGACAAACAGTTTTAATCGGTAGGCGCTTGTTTTTCAATTAAAGGTGAAAAGTTGAAGAAACAAATAACTTGCTTTCCCTTTACAAAATTCGATTTACGGACAGGATTACAGATGTTAGAATCCAGAACTTTCGTCTGAAAAGATTGTTCTGAAAGGTTCTATATTTACTTAAAGAGGTGGAAAAATTTATTTGAAAAGTAAAAGAGCGTGGTGTTTCTGCAATGTGTATTTTATTTGCTGCTTTTAAAAGCTACTACCCTTCTCAGCACCAGACAACATTTTTATTAACAAACTCGATTAAATAACTCGAATTAAGTAACTCGAATTAAGTTACTTGAAGTAAGTTATTTGAGTTAAGTAACTTAAGCTAAGAAAATAATTAATCTGCAAAAGGTCCTAGAATAACTGTTGGTAATAGACCTTTATGAAGGAGAAAAAACTGTTTGCAATCGAGGCGAAGCTTTTATAATACCATTTTGAGTAATAAAATTTAATTCACAAAAAAAAAAAAGCGATAAAGTTTATTATGGGTATTTCTACAAGCCTCGCCTCGTATTCAAACGGTTATTCTTCCCATTGCTGATATTAATGAAAAAATCTATAAACCTCAGCATACGGTGTTTTACATTCCACCTTTGTTGTTAATTTAGTTTTTACCGAGTTGGATTCAGAACTCTAAGGTACAGCTGCAACTCAGTTTTGTATTCTCTGGAGTAATTATTATCGGCAACTAGATTATTTGTATATTAATAAAAAAATAAATGCAAAGCAGTAGAAGTGTACCACAAAGGCCAATGTTAACAAGTAAAAAAGAACACGAAGCGATGATTTGAAACAAAATTTCACGTTACTGTTATCATGCCCACATTCCCATGATAACAGTACTAAATTAGAAGTACTAAAATAGGTAAATCTCCAGTCAATATTGCTTAAAAAAGAACTTATTATTTCCTTTTAAGATTAATTGTAATAATTGTAAAATTTGATCAATCCGGTCTAGTTGGATCAAGTTGTATGGTGATGTTTGATTTATATTCTTGTTCTGTCTAGTCTCCTCCCTTTCAGTTCAAAGTAGTTTTCTGGTATGCTATTTTTCCACTCAATATAGCCGGCATCCGTATGTATTTTGAGCATTCTCTGCATGTATAGATAAACAGGAGAGATTAATTTAAATTATCAATAACAGTATAACTCACACTCGTCCCCAGACCACATTCACTTATTTTTAAAGTACAACTTCAAGTACATGTTGCCAACAAATTAAGCTCTTCGAAATAAAACATTACCACTTTTATGAATACCCTATAGAAATTTGAGCAATTTGTTATGTTTAGTTTTTGAAATAATTGTAATTCAAATATGCTAAACAATAGGAGCCAAAGGCAAAATTGAGTTTTTTAAAAAGTTTGGATTTATTTTACTTATCATCTGCTCAATAACAGGAAGTGAGATTTACTTCTAAAAACATTTTATCATGCCAAAATTACATAAATGTTTCATAAAATGATCACACTTGAACCTTTAAGCTTTATAAATAACTATCAAAAACAAGAGAGGGGAGAAGCCCTGGGATCGAAGTTTACTTTTAAAACAACATAATTAAAATCACCGTGTGTTATTCCTCAAAAATTTAAAATACTTATTTACACTGCTTTATATTATATAAATTAAATAAGAGCAATTTTAATCACCGTAGCTAGCCAGCTATATGGTAATCCCAGCTTTTGTAAATAAAGTAAGATATATTGTAAGACACAAACCAACTTAAACAACACCGTAATTGATAGAGTTTATGTGTGTATCTATAAACTATGACACCACTCAAATACACTCGCTTAGTTGTAGAGAAATAGTTTAATATTTGCTACTATTTTTCAAGATGTTATGTTATTGCTTTGTTAAGGTCTCGTCAATCATAGAGAAGAGTTACTAACCACATACACCCAACTCTACTAGATATAGAACCAATACGTAACTTACTACCTAGCAGTGATTGGGGATATAACACGTCAAGCAGATTTAAAAAGAGAACAAGTTAAGTTAACAAGTTAAAACAAACAATTCCTCCTATGATGAGTTTTTTTAGATTTGTCCTCTATAGAGGAAATGGCTGAACAACGAGAAGTGTTTATTATGTTTGGGGTAAATTTACCAGCGTCAAGCGGCCCGCCAGCGGATGATCCACCATCCGCAAAAGTGCTGAAAAGGTACGATGTATCATAAGATCAAGTAGAGTAATGGCCTACATCCTTACTAACAATAAGCTAACTCAAGTCAACACTGCCACTATACACTATATTTTAAAAAGCCATCTTTTTCAAGTCTTCTATTTTATTATAGAATGATTTTGTTTTATGAAGATTTATTAAGTAAGATATCAAATGATTTTAAAGAGCAAATTCATCCATTGCGCAGTTTGTGGTCATAATATTGATTTAGCTAGAATTTCAAATTTTTATACTTTCACGCTCAGTAAATGTAAGTAAAATACAGCAATATCAGAAGCAATGCATTACATCAGATATTAGCTCTTTAACTTTTAACCTGCTCTTCTAAGAGGTGATAAAAAGATTGTTATTCTTTAACTATATATTAAAGTTTCTTATGCACGTATTTTTCTTGGCTAAATTGAAAGATCTATCAAACGTAAGCATCTGGAAAAAAATTCAGTCATTTTCTACATGTACTTCCAAAGAAAATGACTTTTTTTAACAAAAAAAATGCATGTACCTTCTGTTGAATGTACTTTGTATTGGGTATGAAACCCGAAAGTGCTGATGTGGGCCTATTTCTAAACTTCAGAATAGGATATTTAGCACATTTTATCCTTGTTACTTTTACTTTCTATTGATAAAATTACTGATAGGATATTTTTTTTTGATAATTACGTGCATAAGTACCATTAATGTTTTGAAGGAAAAAATTAACGTCGAAAGAAATTTTAGTGGAAGAAAACTAACAAAATTTATGTACGTAAACCAAACAGTATTTGTATTGAAGATTGAATATAAAAAGAAAAATCCTATTAGAACTAAAGATTAGTCAAAGTCATTCTCAGGAAGTACAACCGTCACGTTGGACCATATACCAGTCACATAGTTCCGTTATTATTAGACTTTACCGTATCCCCAAGTCCCAATAAATAAAACCAAATAAGGTATTTTCTTTATAATTTAAAATGTCTAGAATTACGAAATATTTTCTCAGTTACCATAATGACGTCAGTAAAGTATTTGTGTTTGTAAAAATTCGGAACTTCTTTTAAGAAGTTGTTTTTATGGTGACTTTCCTTTACGATTTTTATGGACTTGTTAAAGGTACTTATGCACCTAATACACTATTAAGAAGACACAAGGAAAAAATAAGCTAAATATTTCGTTCTGAAGCTTAGAACTAAACCCACAGCAGCACTTTGAAAATCGGGTTTCATACCCGATATATTTTATCCAGACGCTTATGTTTGATAGATCTTTTGATTTAGTCAAGAAAAATAGGGGTTGAAAAAAGCCCTTAAAAATTTACCTTTAGTATAAATATGATAATAATGATAAGTACCTTTAATGTAAAAGATGGAAGATAAACCTATCTATAGTTCCTCGTTGAGAAATACAAAGAAGTTTCCTATTTTGCTTTTCTTGTATTTCTTGCTATAGCAACATTTATACGTTAGAATAAATTTATGTAGTTAAATAGAAAGATGTGTTTATCTGTAAACAAACACGGAAACTATAATGACGTCAGCAAGCAGTTGATTGAGGAAATTGATTCTCCTCTTTTTCAAATTAGAATATTGTTGGCGTTCTGCAAATCCACCGCTCACCGATCACCGATCCACCGATCACCGACCACCGATCGAAAAACCGATCGTAAAAATTATCATTTTTACTTTTTACTTACTTTTTATTAAAAGGCAACGTATAATCAAAGGGACCAAGGGGCATGCGTCCCCTGAATATATTTTTAAACTTAATATTTATTTATTTTTGAAACTAAAACGTTTCTTACAACTTATTTGTTTAAGTCGCAAAAAAGAAGGTATAATTACAATCTTAATTTTCCTCGAGTATTGAATTATACTACACTACCGTAAACCTCCGTCTATAAGACCCTTCCCCCCCGTATATAAGCTCCCCCCCGTGTATAAGCCCACCATCATTGGTAACACAACTTTCTTTCCGTGTATAAGCCCCCCCCGTATATAAACTCCCCATGTATAAGCTCACTCAAAAAGTTAAAAAATATAGAGAATCTATGGTAGAAAACATGGAATATACATGAAATATGATGAAATGTTGGTTTATCGGTACTCCTACTACTACGTTTAGGTTACACGTTTTATTTTTCAATTTAACACATATTCGCTGATCAAGATTTTAAGATTTTTTTTTAGAATAGTTTTGCATCCAGTTTATTGATTTCATACTTCTACCATCTACACAAAAAAATTAACCTAGTTTTATATTTAAACATACCAAAGAGCTTTAATAGAACAGGAGGAACATGATAATTAACTCTCTATTTTAAATTTCATGACTTCTTTTATAAGATTTAAT
>JAYJMI010125542.1:0-10642 GCA_036873855.1 Sarsia tubulosa
GTGAGAGCTTTTAGCCTACGGCCAGCTGGCTCTCAAGTCTATTGCCAAGTGTGTCGGTTAATGTGGGAATCTAGGAACCAACTCTTGTATTTCACCGATTAACTGTTTTGTGTTACTGCTGTTTGCAGCACTTTGTTGCGCGCCGTCAGATATAGATTGCGCGCTGTCATGCATTTTATCGACGCTCACTCTGACATCGGAAATAGTTTCACTTTGTTCTTTAGTCGCATCTGATATCTTTTTATTCATTTGCGTAATGGAAGTTGCTCCCGTTAAAATAGATGCTAATAGCTCTCCTAGGTATTTAGTGCTCTGCACGCTTTTTTGAGTTTTCTCTTTACTGCCTTGCATAACATTAACCGCTTCGTAAGCCGATTGTTGTAGCGCTTCGGTCATCTCACGGATTTCTTTGGTTGCGTTTTGAGTACGACTAGCAAGTGATCTAACTTCGTCGGCAACGACGGCAAAACCTCGCCCTTGGTCACCCGCTCTAGCAGCTTCTATGGAGGCGTTCAGCGCCAATAAGTTGGTTTGGCTGGCCACCGCGCCAATAACGTCCAGTACTGAGGTAATGTTATTGATATCATCAACGAGAGCGTTGATTACCTCGGAAGAGTTATCCATATCGCTATCTAAACTATTGATTCTTTCTACAGCGGCTTCCACAGCGGTAATACCATCCGCTGCATTATCTTGGGATAGGCCTGATTCGTTTAACCCGTTTTTTGCTAAATGAGCAATGTCTAGCATCGCGGGAGCAACTCTCTCCATCGCATCAAATAATGTTTGAATGTCTGCTTTCTGTTCTAAAATGGCTTCACCAGTCAGTAGTGCTGTCTGATTCGATTGAGATGACGATTGGGATATTTCTTTAATGGTTACACTTAATTGCACAATAATGGTTTCGATATTCGCTGCGAAACTATTAAAGCCTTTACCGAGTGTCGATAATTCATCACTACCTTTTTCGGCAAGTCTTTTACTTAAGTCTCCGTCTCCTTCGACGATGTTGTACATGGCATCAATGGCTTTTTGCAGTGGTGTTACAATACTGCGACTGACTACAAACGCTAAAAGAATACCGAGTAGCACTGCACCTAGGGAGAGTCCTTGCATTAATAAGATGGTTTCACGGTTGTTGTCTTTTACTTGATTAACCTTGCTAAAACTCAAGTTATTTTGCTGGGTCAAATAGTTGTTTATTTCGCCTAATAGTCGGATTAAGGCGGGGCGTGTTTTTTCATTAAAGTGCTCTACAGCATCCCCTGGGGCCCATTCCACAAAGTCAACAGTGGCAAGAAATTCTTTTTTATACTGCTTCCTCAATTGGACAATATTATTGAGATCATTTAGAGATTGGGTCGAATTTATTGACTGTCGCTTGTCGATTAAGGTGTTTAGTATTTCATCCAGTTTAGCGTTTGTGATATCCATTTCTTTATACAGTTTTATTCTGTCATCCCGTTCTTCGGTATTAAGAATCAGTAGCAGGCTAATGGAAGCGGATTGCGCTAAGTTTTGAATACTTGAGGCTATCGTATTTTGTGATAAATCCTCAGATACTAACTTGTCTGAAAAATTAGAGGTACGTTGTAGGCTAAATACGGCTAAGACAGAAATAATAATGAGCAATAATAAAATGCAACTAAAACTGAAGGTAAGGCGAGTGCTTATTTTAAAATTGGTTAAAAAAGACATGGAGTGACTCCGTCAGTAATATTGGAATGCTTCGCTAATGACATGGCGATATCAATTTGGATTAGGTTAATCATTTATCTTCACTACCATTGAAGTGTGTAAATTATTTAATAAGATGGTGTGCAATGTCTATGGCCAGTTTATTGATTATAGCCGCATAACTTTGGTTTTATGGTATTAATTTACAAAGAGTTCTCTGGTAGGGGTTTGGGATGGGTTTAAAGTTAGTGAATCAGCCTATAACTTTTCTCTGCGGGTTGCGAAGGTCGCCTCAGTAGAAAAACTGACATTGCATGGCGACCCCTTTATCATGGCATTGAGTAAATGAAGTCTAAGGCTTGATTGTTTATCCTTTATTGCTTTTCCAATTCCTGAGAAGTACTTATAAAGCTGCTTAGAAATCACTTGAAAAAACAGCTTGGAAAGATAGTTAGAAAGCTATTCGCAAAGACTATTTAATAGCTAAAGGGCCGCTAAAAATGATAGTTTTCTCTAGCATTATTGTGTAATCCCTCGAATATAAATAGCGTTAATTTGAATTGGGTGTTAGCTATGGACAAATGGATAGGGAGTGAGCGAGATAGATCGAGTGAGAGAGAATGAAGCATTCTAACTTGCTGCGAAACGATTTTTGTTGTCAGATTGCTACAAAACTCTGTCGATGAAGACCGCTTATCGACACATTACGTACGTTTTTCTATTATATATTTTCAATATTACAATTTTTTACTAAAAATCAGTTGTTTAGTGAGTGTTATTCACATTAATATAACGGTAATCGTATGATTTTTTTAGATCAGTAAGATTGGCTGTTCTCGGATTAATTAACGTTGCCCTTACTGAGTAGTTATCTGTGATAGATATCTATCCTTTGTTTTCATGATATAGAGACAAGTTTAATGGAATTAATCGCTCTCGCTGCTTTCATTGTTGTTGCAATGCCCATCGTTGCATTGGTTATGATTTCTTCCTTGAAGGGTAAGTTTAATAAGTATCAACAAGATGTTGAACAGCAAGTATCAGATCTGCAGCGACAGCTGGCTAATTTACGGCAGCAGCTTTCTCACATTAACAGCAGTAAGGAAAGTGCTGAACATCTTGCGCGATTACCAGAGGCTTCTCAAAGAGAGCAGCACCCTATAGAGAACTCTCAAGGAGATGATCAGAGTTTTGCCGATATTGAAGTGCCAGATACCGATAATCAGCGAATAAACGGCGCTGAAATAGCAGCTTTGGCAGCATCTGCACAAGAATCACTCGGTCAAGAATCCATCGCCAAAGAAGCAACTTCTCAAGACGTTATCTCTCAATCAGCTATACCTCAAACTGTATTGTCTCAAGAACAGGCATTACCTGAGCAAGTACCGAAAACACTCGCTACCGCCGCTGAGCAAGTCGCACAAATGGCTCAAGCCGTTCAGCTTTCAAAAACTGATTCTGTTGAAGCAATGGCAGATCAGGATGCCGTGTTAGGGCAGGGAGTTGGTGATGATTTTGATCCTTGGGGGAATGCTTCATCCTCTTCTCCCGACACTCGTGATGAAGTATCTGTCCCCTGGCTGACAGAAAAGGTCGGTCAGTATAGGGAAGCGCTGTGGCAAAAGTTAAAACAGATTAACTTGTTTGTCAGTGTGGGTATTTTGGTATTGTTTTTAGGCGTATCGTTTTTGATAAAACACGCAGTTGAAAACAATATGCTTCCGATAGAGTATCGTTTAGTTGCGATTGTTATTTTTTCCCTGATGTTGCTATCGTGGGGCTGTCGCCTACGTGACAGAAAAGAACACTTTGCTCTATCCCTTCAAGGGGCCGCGATTGCCTTACTCTATTTAACTATTTATAGCAGTTTTGCGCTGTACCAGTTGATTCCTTCCCTTGCCGCCTTTGTACTTCTAGCGTTATTAGTTTGTTTTGTCGCGGTACTCTCTGTGCAACAAAATGCATTAGCACTTGCCATATTTGCGATGGCAGGTGGCTTTTTGACGCCAATTATTACTTCAAGTGGCAGTGATAATTATCTGGGTCTGTTTAGTTATTACACTTTACTTAATGGAGGGATTTTTTATCTTGCATGGCAGAAGTCTTGGCGGGTACTAAATCTACTCGGTTTTTTCTGTACCTTTACCATTGTTTCTTCTTGGGGAGTGATGCGTTATCAACCTGAATATTATTTGGGCACACAGCTATTTTTGATTGTCTTTGTTGCCATGTACTTGTTGATAGGCGTGATGTTTGCTCAAAATCGCCGACCTTTTTATCGTGATTATGTTGACGGCAGTATCGTATTTGGCACGCCATTAATTGGATTTTCCCTTCAAAGTGCACTGACACAAGACTTTGCTTATGGGATTGCCATGAGTGCAGTAGCTTACGCTGCTTGCTATCTATTGATGGCCCAGTATTTGTGGTCTCGCTACGCTAAAAAGCTGGCATTGCTCTGTGAATCATTTTTGATCATCGGTGTTATTTTCCTGACATTAGCGGTCCCTTATTCAGTGGATGGCACGCTTACTGGCGCAATATGGGCGATAGAGGGGGTAGGCATTTTATGGTTGGGTATTAAACAGCAGCAGAAAAATAGGCGCTTATTTGCCTGTGCTTTAACAGCGATGGCGCCGCTTGCATTAATTTACGGTTTTTTTGTCGAGGGTTATTCTTTATTAGCAGGTAAGCCATTATCAGAGGGGGTATCCCTCAGTAGTATCTATGTAAACAGTGCATTTATTTCAACAGTATTGATTACATTGTGTCTAAGTTTCGGTAGTTATTTATTGCAACAAAATTATCCCGGTAAACGTAAACTAGAGCGCGTTATTGCTTCTGTTTTCTTGGTTTATGCAGTGATCCTATTATTAACGGGTTTCGAATACCAGATACTTATTTATCAACAGATACTACAACAGGCGATACCTCTTGCCGTGCTATCGTTTATAGGGATGTTAGCTTACTTGGGCGCGGGGAAGATAATGAATTGGCTGCAGGCTCAATGGGCTGCAGCGTTTTTTGTGCTCTTCTTGCCTTTGTCTATAATCTTGTATCTATTTGAAGCGCCATTGGTGTTTGAGCTTGCTCCTTTTGTTTTCTGGTTGGTATTTGTTGTGGCCGCACTATGGATGCTTAATGTGATCGATGCGCCAGCCCTAGGTAAACCTCAATGGATAGTGCAAGGTGTGATAAGTTTAGTTTTTGCCATCTTGCTGTTTGAATACGCTTTCTGGTTGTTGATTTTCGGGTACACCTTGTATAGCGGTGTTTGCAGTTTCATTGGTAAAAAGTATCAACGGACCATGCTGCGTTATATCGGTTTGTCGCAATTGTTAATGTTGTTGTTCGCTAGCGTTTTTGCTGTTTTTATCTTGGCAGATTTACTGTTTTTAGGAAGTGTTGGATCGGTTGTTGCGTTTCCTTTAGGCATAGCCGCTGGCGGTATACTCTGGCCCGTGGCGTTTATCGGGTATTTTTATCAATTGCACTTCTCGCGAACAGTAGGGCGTTTCGATACTAAATGGTTGTTATTTGCTGGCGTCGCTTTAGTGCTTGCCCTGTGCTTATATTTAGCTTTGTGGCTGTATCTACTTTGTGCGGTGATTTCTACCTTACTCTGTCATTTCTTAGCACCAAAGCTTAACTGGTCGGCACTGCAAGTGATCAGCGTATCCTTATCTCCTGCCTTGGTATTATTAATAGTCGTGCAGTTAAGCTTAGGTTATTACGACCTGTTTTGGCTTGAAGGAATAACCCTTGATAATTTAGCCAAAACTGAAATAGGCTATTTGTTATGGCCTGTCGCACTCAGCAGTTTATTCTATATGTTGTATAGAGAGAACAAACGGCAGGAGGCGAGGCATTTTGTTTTTTATCTCTTAGCTTTGCTGCTCCCTACATTTTTAATCACTTGGGAAGGTAGTTGGCATCTGCTCAATGTTTTAAGTGGTTTAAACGGTTGGTATTTAGCATTTATCGCTTTACCGACGTTAATTTTATCCGCTTTATTACGCTATTTACCGATTTGGCCCTTCAATTTTCCGTCGGATCAGTTACAACAATATCTAGCTACTATTATGCATACACTACTCGGTGTTTGGCTTATGGTTATTCTATTGAGTAACGGGGAAGCGACGCCTATATTCTGGCTGCCAATTATTAATCCTCTGACGATGATTGTTGTCAGTGCAATGCTATTGTTTTTGTTAGCGGGGAAGTCAGGCTTTATCCTGCAAATGATGGGCTTGATTAAAACAGAGAGCCTGATTAAAACAGTGGATCTGAATAAGAAGCTGATATTAGTGGCGGTTTATCTCTTTGTTTATATGAATGTCGAAATATTACGTAGCGTTCATCATTTTGCAGCGGTGGACTGGGAGTTCAATCCGTTATTAAAATCTGACCTCACACAAACAGCACTTTCAATCTATTGGACAATTACTGGTTTATTAGGTGCTGTATTAAGTAGTCGAATGAAACATCGAAAGCTTTGGTTAAGTTGTGCCGGGTTACTGATTATTGTAGTGGCGAAGTTGTTTATTGTTGATATGAGTGCGAACAACACCGTCGAGCGTATCGTGTCATTTATTGCTGTTGGGGTGCTTCTGATGCTGATTGGTTATTTTTCGCCACTGCCACCAAAAGTGACAGCAGATAACGCTGAAACCCCTTTGTCTCAAGACGATGAGGGAGGTGTTACTAGTAGTGAAGAAAACAGCAGCAAAGCCACATAAAATAACTCACAGTGCACTTAATCACTTTTAATGGGGTTAGTCTTAAGTGCATTTTTAGCGAGGTTAATGAATGTTATTGCAGGAGCAAAGTAATAGAGCTTCAACTTTAGGCTTATGTGCAGCTTCCTTCAGTCGTATTGTCTGACTGTGTGATTTGAATATTATTGATGAAATGAGATAAATGGCTTTGAGATGGCTAGACATTTAAATGGCACTGAAATGACAGTGAAATTGAATTTGATTAAATTGAATTTGATTAAATTGAAGTTGATTAAATTATAAGTGGAGGGGAAAAGGGCAGTGTTTAAAGCGTGTTTTCGAGTTCAATTGGTAGGTTATTTATTCCTTAGTGTTTCGCTATTGGCTAACTCGGTAATGGCTAATCAACAGGGTAAGGTGGCGAAAAATAGAGGATATGACTGTCAATTCTCTTTGATCAGTTCACTCGATTCGGTTAACTCGATGGTATTAGATGAATCCGTTTATCGCTGTGTTAAATACTCGGATTTACGTGATATGACGCTCATCAATAGTCAGGGACAGCTACTTCCTTTTACGCTTGAGCCTATTAGGGAAAAGCCGCAACTAAGCACTGTGCATTTACCCTTTTATCAAACGCCTAGGTTGGCGACAGTGCATTCTAGAACAATCTTAGAAAAGATATTATCCCTGTCTCATATCTCTGCACTAGGTGAGTGGCAAGGAGCTGAACAGCTATATTATAGCTCTATGATTGCCGATTTATCCCGTTTGTCATCTTCCCTTCATGCCATAGAGATTAACAGCCAGTTAAATGAGTCACTAGAGGTAAGGTTATTGGTGGAAGGAAGTAACGATCTGGATAATTGGCGAGTGATCAGCAGTAATAAAACCTATTATCGCTTAATCGGTAAAGATCTGACCTTACAGCGACCGCTATTTAAGTTACCAAGTTATGAAAATGAGAAATATCTACGTTTATCTCTACTGAGTGATAATGAAAATTTTCATAAAAGCATTGAGTCTATTACGGCGCAAGTTAAGAAGTTATTTACTCAGAAGCCAATTCACTGGACCACAATAACCGGTGAAAAAGATCCTGATATAGTAAACCGCTGGATCTTTGATTGGCAGGCAACGTTGCCCGTGAAGTATCTTCAAATGGTGGCTAAAGATAATGTATCACTTTATAGCGGAACGATCTCTAAACAAGCTAAGATAAAGAAGGACGTCGATAGAGAAGCACATGTACAAAGTAATAAAACAAAGTTAAAAGCGTTAATAAAGAAGCCTTTGAGCACAATGCGAAATAATAGGGAGCAGCTGTCATCAAACCGGTGGTATTTTTTTCAATATTTTAATGTCTATTGGTTGAAAGATAACAATGACATAACAAAAAAAGATACATTCAATATAAATTTAGAACACGAACAAGCATTGGCTGTCACCTTTGATCAACCGCTTAACATTCAGCAAGAACAGCTGCCCGAGCTACTCTTAGGTTGGGAGCCGCATACCTTGACTTTTCTGGCACAGGGGAAAGGGCCCTATCAATTGCTAGTGGGTAAGGATTCTATGAAACCCGCAGTAAAAGTATCAAATGCTGTAGAATTAATTCTTAAGCAGGCACAACCAGCAACGAAAGGAAAAGTAGGTTACAGCCAAGAGTATGCAGAGCCTTTACAAAACGAATTGGATAAGAAGGCTGAAGTCGATAGCAGCGTTACCTTGTTGTCCGAGTCAAATTGGAAAAAATATTTATTATGGTTGATACTCGCAGTTGCATTAGTGTTTTTAGCAAGAATGGCCTTCATGCTAAGTAAGTCGTTGCATGATGAGTCTAAAGATTAATTGCCCTGCCAATTAAAATCCTAACAGAGCTTGGTTAGATAAGCTCTCGCTTTACAATCCTAGTCATATTAAAAGAACTGTCAGTTAGATTGCTGACAGTGATTTTTATCTATTCTTATTCTAAAAGCATCAATTAAACCTATAAATTCTCATTTATCATAAAAATATCCCTTCCTGGTGAATTCAATATCCTTCTCTTATTTCTTTTTGTTATAACTATGTGATTTTTAATTACTTCCATGCGATTAAAACACAATATAATGTTATCAAAATCAATTATTGAGAAGCTAATAGTGATTATTAATAGAGGGTTGTCCTCGTTAAGTAATAACTGTCTTGTCAATAGTACTTACTCACTTTGTATATTGGGGGCCAATATGTTGAATCATCAGAGCACAACAAATTCATCAACAATCAAACTAGATATTGCGCACTCCATGACGCAGTTCATCGCAGAACCTGTGACAAATATGAATAAAGTGGAAGTGAAAAATGAGACTGAACTCAACAAGATTCACCGAGTTACTAAAGCTAAACCGGTAATTAAAAAGGCTGAAGTCGAGTCAGTGAGTTATGACTTTGTCGGAGTCGCTGGCTAATTTAAAGCAGGTTAGAAGTTCGAGGTTAGAGGTTAGAGGTTAGATGTAAACATTTACATAGGCGTAAAACGCGCTGGGTAAAATAAAGGAATAAGTTACACATCCTGCAAAAAATCGCCTTGTAGATCAATGATCTTGCTATAAGGCGGTGCCTATTAACAGGTTAGATTGAGTGGAAATCGCTAGAGTGCTTTGTTTTAGGGGAAGGCTATTGTTTTAGGGGATAGCTTCGCATTTAAATATAAGTACTCTTAAGCTAGAAAATAACGATTGATCATTCAGCATAGCATGAGACAAAGTGCGATTAAGTCTCAGCGGTCTCTTTCTCGGCCATCGTAAAATGTACTGCTATGAATGAGGGTAATCCGTTATGGGTTCCCTCCCTTGAAAATTTAAAACCTTCTGTGCTCACACAGTTGTCCTTTGGATTCAGATGAATTCGTTGGCCGATTATCTGTTTAATCGGTCAATTTCTTTCTTCTAGTCAATCCCTTCTATCTCTATTAAATAGCTCTATTAAATAGCTCTCTTAATTAGGCCATTAAATGAACTTGGCTAGTTAGCGCTTTTAGCCCGTCACTGGAGGCATTGTAATATTCGCCCGAACACTCCCTAAACGTAGTTTCTTTTTTTCTGGCTATTGAAACGCAAAATAGCGTGGATAAACAGCGTGACAATCACGACTAATCCTCCTTGCAGTGCTGTTGAACTTGGAATCTCATCTATAAATAACCAAACCCATATAGGGCCTATAACGGTTTCTAACAGCATCAGCATACCGACCTCTGCCGCAGGGATTCTGGTCGGGCCAAGTGTGATGAAAATATAAGCCAAAGGTAAAACAATAAAACACAAAATAAGGGTCCATAACCACTGAATACCTTCCAGCATAACGCCGTTAGCGGAAGAGAAATAGGCAAATACCGCAATAATTAAACTACCGGTAATCAAAGCGGGAATCATATTGCGGTGACTTGCCGCTCTGTCATTAACGAACTTGCTAGAAAGGGCAAGGCTGCACAGAAGGGCGAGTAAATCACCTTGTAAATTAGGCGCTTGCCAAGAGTCTTTGACGACCCAAGCGATACCTAAAATCGAAATAAATATAGCAATCCAAGTGATAGGCGGTGATTTTTCAGCTAAAAAGACTCTTGAAAGTAACGCTGCAAACAACGGTTGAGCGCTAATAATGACCAGTACATTAGCGACCGTTGTTAAATGAATAGCCATGACGAAGCTAATAGTACTTATAGCAAAAAGTACTGCTGAGCGAATATAGCTCCAGTCTAAACTGAATAAAGCTTGTCCCGAGTATTTAATCTTGCAGCCTATGGCAATAATGAAGCTGATTAATACACCTCTCCAGAATAGGATATCACTACTCTCCGAGCCGATTAATCGAATAAATAGAGCATCAAAACTCAAAAAAATGACACCTAGTGCGGTGAGAAGGAATCCTTTTAAATACTCGGATTGAATCATATAAAACTCTATGGTTAGCGATCAAAATAGCTTTGATCATGTTATTTGGCTATATCATTAATAGACTATTGAGAGTAACCGTTGCTTAAATCTTCAACGCCAACTTAGTACAGCCACTTTTTGCCACCAAAAATGGGTGATCATGTTTAGATTATTATTTGTGGCTATCGTTATTTATCTCAGTGGATGTTTCATGCATCGACAGAGTTGATATATAGCCAATAAAAAAGTGACTTCCTGCCTAGATGCACAGCATAAGCGACACACGCTTTCCCGCCAAAAATTCATACGGGGTTAGATAGTTTAATGCTTTTC
>JAYJMI010125764.1:0-10638 GCA_036873855.1 Sarsia tubulosa
CGGTGAATAATGCCCGTTGCCAATGGTTTTAGAACGCATAATTAATGTTTTAAACTAATCAAAACACGGGATTTCGAATACAGAATTTCTGCCCTATCAGTGGGGTAATAATAGAAAATAATATTTTTTTAAGAAGATCACATTTAATTCTTTAACTCGTAACTCGCAACTCGTAACTCGTGGTTTAGTATATCTCCATTTTTGAGGTTTATCCTCAACAAATGTTATTTAACAAAAAGTTCGTCAACAAATGGTATTTAATAATCTTAATCTTTTGCAATTTATCGTATGCTTTTTAAAATCTACTACGCAATCAAAGAGGACGTTTCCATTTTAGAAACATCACAAAACTTAGAAATAGAATCCAAGAATCTAATTCCAGACTAGACAAATATCAGCAAAATAATCATTTTATAATACATAAAAAGGCTAGGCTTACTACATATAGTTATATCATTTATAACTAATAGTATAAGTATATCATATTATTTTTCTGCTGATTTTCTGATTCCCATCCCTTAATATTACTCCCTATTGTTATATTTATTTCAACTCTATGTCATTTATAGATCTAGACACAACTATTCGAACCTTAGTTAATTTATTTGCAATCTCATTTCTAGAAAAAACATCAATTTTCAAATATTATAAGAGTATAAATATATAGCCTTTTTAGTTTTAGCTAGCAATTAGTCAAAATGACTTAGTCTTTACTCATCACATAGTAACAACAGTAACCTACCTGCAATTCTCTCTCCCCTTAGTATATACCCTTAGCACAATCAACTCTTCCATCTTTCTAGCAATCTCACTCATAATATCTATTTCAAATATTTTACCTTCTTCAGCTTTTAGTTTATTCTACAGCTATTTTATACTTTATCATTTTATAAACAAGTTTGTTTTCCAACAAGCCGTGTCTATCCAGCAAGCGAACTCTCCTCCGGAGAGATCCAGAAACTATAACAATAAAGACACGTGGTTTTGATTTTACGAGATTGATAGTTATAGTTCGATATTCTAAGTTTCTACTCCATTCCACTCTATACTAACAGTTAAATTACCGTTACTTTTCCATAAACTACTCACCGAGTTATGTCAGATTGTTTGTGTCTGATGATGTTATGGTATCTACAGTAGCCGAGAAGCTTAGTTACTAGTTCTATATGTTACTATTTGCAGCTTGCTGTTCTTGTTTGTCCTTAATTGCCTATCTTACGTGTCTCATTGAAAATGTCGTGGCATTACAGGATTATGAATTCAATCAAATACGACCTCGAGTCTACATTTCAATCATCTTTAGATTAATTCTAAATCTCAATTAGCAAAATCCAACAAGTTCAAAATTTACTAATTTCATTGAAATCACTTTGCAGTACTAATTTATATTTTAATAATTTTTGCCCAAAATATTTAAAGAGGCACTGGCTCAGAATTTTTTATTTTCTTATTAGAAGCGCCTTACTAAGTAGTTTTTAAAACTAATTTCGTTTTCCCATACGATATCAAATAAGGCTTAAAACCTCGTTTTTATAAACTAACGACAATGACGAACGACAATTTCATCCAATCGAATTGTGTAAAATCACCAACGATTATTATTTTGGTTCCAAAAATAATAAAAATTAAAATTTACTTATATAAAAGATGTTTGTTACCAAAATTTAAACGAATTTTTTTTTAGATAATTAAAAAAATTGGAAAAGTTTTTACAGATTAGTTTCCCGCCGGTCTGCATATGGACCGGTGAATGCTATTTCTCTATAGAGCGAAAAATCGAGAAAGTCCGGTTTTTCTTAGTCTTTGTTTTTTCCGTGAATTTCCGCAAACCTTTTCTTCTAAAATCAAAGACTATAATTAGTCTTACGGGTGTGCCAGTTATTACTTCAGGAATTCTTATAATTTTCTTATATTGTAACTTATCTGATGAGAATGAATAATAACAATAGTAAACGTAGCAGGCGCATGGTTAGATACCTTAATAGCGTAGCAGCAGGAAAAATACACAATCCTTGTTTTGATACTTTGACATCAATGATTGGTGACAGTGTATCAGAGTCGTACGTACTGTAGACACATAGAAAAATACTTAGGAGTAGAAAGACGCAACAAAAGTTTTTTGAATTTTTTAGTTTAAAATCTAAGAAAAAGAGAGGAAAACAATTTCATTGGACTTTTATTATTATAATAAGTATTTGAAGATAAAATGGAGATTTAATTTCTGTGCTGTCACTGTTATTTAAGTTGGAAATATTTACAATGAAAAGATATTAACCAATAATCACTTTTGGTGAGGGCAATACCGTAAGATATTGACCGACGTTAAAAGTATTGTCCCGAGCTTGCAAGGGCAATACATAAACGGAGATCAATGTTTAAGGTGTTGCTCGAACTATTGTTAAAGATTTGCTGTTATTTTTTGCAATAGAATGAATTTCTTTTTCTACGTATATATTTGTTCGTTTCAAAGATTATACTTTTTAGAAGTAGCGGTGTTTTTTTCATTTGCTTTTTTGCTTGTTTACATAAAAGTTTAATCTATCATTTTTTAAAAGTGTCTTCGGCAATGGTTTCCGCAAACACGCATCAATTAATATTTTAAACAATCATAATACAGGATTTTAAGTACGGAACATCTGCACTATCGATCGGGCTATACCGCTGAATAATGTCCGTTGTGATTTTTGAACGCACAATTAACGTTTTAAACCAATCAAAACACGGGATTTCGATCAGAGAAAATCTGCCCTATCAATTGGGTAATAAAATTGTATATCATACATGTTGAGACGGTAAGAGAGAGAGAAAGAACAACATTTTTACATATGTATTATATTTTTCTCCATAAGTTATCTCAATTTTTGAATGTTATTTTTTATATACTTTGTTAATATTTTATATATAGTTATTTACAAAGCTAAATGTCTGGTCTACTTGAACGTTTTTGCATGAACAATCCAGTCATATGTGGTAACTATATTATAAAAACTATCTGATAAAAACATAGGGTTTGGTCACCACGAGTGAATGAATTGATCGCAATAACATTTCAAACAGATTTTAGTAACATTTTAGTAATATGTTTTTACATTAGTCTACCCTACCTTCCATATATAAATAATGTAATTAGTATTAGTAATTCAGAGACTAGTAAAATCCTCATTCCCCTAGCCTCTACAGTGTGTCCCAAAAAAAAAGCGAACCCAAACTTTAAAATGTTATAACATTTATCCAAAGCAATTATTTTGGAAAAAAAATTGACCATTGGAAAGAACATCTTACTGGCTTTTAAAAAATGTTTAATTTGTTTTATTTGGTTCACTAGTTTTTAAGTTATAAGGGATTTTGTCGCCTTTTTAAGTCGTTAAATTTTTAAAAGTCAATTAAAACTTTTAACAAAAGAAGGACAAATAATTACAAAAGAAACTATCAATTTTAAAAATATTTAACAATGAAAGTCATTAAAAAAAGCTACAAAATATTTTTGAGAAAAAATATTTTTTTAAGCAATTATTTATAACAAAGAATGCATGCGTTGAAACAAAGCTTTTAAAAGCAATTAAAACGTTTTTAATAGACTTTTAAAAATTTAACGACCTAATTAGGCGACAAAATGACTCATAACTTAACAACTAGTCAAAAAACAACAACAAATTATATATTTTTGGAAAGCCAATAAAATTTTCTTTCTAATGATGAAATCCTCTTTTGAAAAAGTTGCTTAACTAAAAGTTATAAAACTTTAAAGTTTGGGTTCGCTTTTTTTTGAGACACACTGTATATCTAGCTTTTTGTTAATATATTCTTTTTAAAATGATCTTGTCTATAAATTCATATTCTTCTTCAACCCTTTTGTAACGCAAGTTTATGGAAACAAAATCGAAGTAAAACGGCTTTTTAAAAACCGAAAAGGTAAATTCCTATATCGTTGTTTGTTAAATGTTTTTGTTTTCATATCCCATGTTAATCAGGTACCTTTTACTGTTGATAACCCATTTGTTCTGCATGAAACATATTATGTTTCGACTAAACTACGGTCCACGACCCAACAACGATCTACATTTACGAAAAAATTAAGAAGATGGACATGCTGGAACTTTGCAAACGAATCGACCATCGCTTTTACGCTGAAATTAAATAAGTCAAAATTAAATACCAGCAAAACTTATAAAATAACTGAGAGTAATTACTTATTTATCAATGAGGGATAGATATAACAGATATATAAAAAATCATCTTAGTACAGAAAATGATTTGAAGGCTTGGTAGAAACTCTTGATGCTGAAAATTCATTTGTTAGGCGTGACGAAGGGCTTGGTAGAAACTCTTGATGCTAAAGAATACATTTGGTAGGCGTGATAAAGGACTTGGTGCAAACTCTTGATGCTAAAGAATTCATTTGGCAGGCGTGTCGAAAGGCTTGGTAGAAACTCTTGATGCTGAAGAATTCATTTTGTAAGCGTGACGAAGGACTTGGTAGAAACTCTTGACTTTCTCTGGAGTCTATGAATAAATGAATGAATCAACTTACTCTTTGATGTGATTCGCATGGGAACTTGTGACGTGTACATGTATCTCGCTTCACGCATTTAGAAAACGCTCTTAAACATTCGAAGTCGTCATGAGTACATTTGGGACATGGAGGCTCACGTTTAGTTTTGAAATAACATGCGTTGCATATTGTATGTTGACACGGCTGTTGACACGTTCGTGATATGATAACGTTATCACTAAACATAAAACAGCAACAAGGTCAATGATATATCACACTTCTACAAATAAAGTGCATATATACAGAAACAGTACAGAAAGATATTTTTATGAAATACTTACTTACTCACTTCCTTACTTATTTAGTATGTTCAAAATATATAGTTTAGAATCAAAGAAGATTGCCAGTTACATGAATAGTATTTGAGTAAAAGCAGATATTATGAAAAAGTATCGAGAAAAAATCATGTAAAGAACTTACATTGACGAGCATACGGCTTCGGGCCACTTTGAACAAAAATCAGCTGTGCATTTTGGTTTACATTCGATATCAACAGAGTTATGTAGACGAATGGCGAAGTTTCTTGGAACAGGGTGTTTAGGTGTTGCTAGAGTAAAAAAGAAAAACAAGTTAATAAAAAGAAGTCAATGATAAATTAATATCTTCATTAATTTCAGGTAGAGTCATTTTATATACTTATTTCTAATTGACAAAAAAAGTAGTGAGGATACCAATACTAAATATAAGTCAATAGTACTACATACCTTTGCAGTATCCAATACGGCCGATGGGCATTTCACTGATATTTTTCGATAGGTCGCAATATAACCCTGGACCACATTTCCCATAAATGTCTTGTATACCTCCACATAACTGATCGGCTCCTTTAGCGCAGACTTGACAGCAACCACATGAATCGTACACGGTGCCTGATGTACATGTTCGTTTCACGTATTTATAGCGATTACAAAACACTCCCGAGCAATCTAATGGACATTTCACGAGGTTCGTCAGCATACAGACATGAAGTTGAAGGAGCGATAGAAGGATTGTAAGGAATAAGTACAAGTAAGAAATGTCAGCCATTTTGTTTGTCACTTTTCACGCTGACACTTTTTTGTTTCAATGTAGTGAATGTGGGAGCTTTAATATTATAGCGGTTTCTCAGGTCAATTTGTTTCTTTGTTTCGTTTTGGAATTGATTATTTTTTATTTGTGTATATCTATAATACAAAAAGTTAAAAACATTTAGAATAAATGAAAGTACTTAAAGTATTTACAAAACACTTTTTTTATAAACAACAAGTCTAAAGACCCGCTATTTGAGTTAAAATTCTTAAAAGGTAGACACTTGCAGTAAAATTCTTATGCTTGAATTAAAGGTCATGACTTTATATGACGAGCATTTCACACCAGTGAAAGTGCTTTTATGATGCATCACGTTTCGAAGCTCTCAATGCTGTCATGTGACAATGATAGAAATAACTGTTTCATTCAAACTATAAAATACTACCATACTACAAAACTACAATACTACCATACTACAACTACCATACTACAACTACCATCCTACCATACTACAACTACCATGCTACCACTACCATACTACAACTACTATTCATACGATACTACCATACTACAACCACTATACTACCAGACTACAACTACCATACTACAACTACCATACTACCATACTACAACTACCATACTAACAACTACCATACTAGAACTACCGTGCTATCATACTACAACTACCATACTACAACTACAAAGCTAATTCTGCCATACTACAACTGTCATACTACAACTACCATACTACACCTACCATACTACAACTACCACACTACCATACTACAACTACTATACTACCATTACCATACTATCATACTACCAGACTACAACTACCGTACTATCATACTACCATACTACAACTACTATACTACAACTACCATACTACTATTTATACCATACTATAACTACAGTTATAATACTACAGTTAGCACTACAAATGCCTCTTATCTAGTTATACTTTTATTAATTATTCGAGAGAAAAATTGAGTAGTTCTTCATCAAGGAGCATCCTCAATAAATAACAATTACATAATTTTCACTTTTATTGCTAATATCTTTTTTAACTTTTCACAAGACAAGGAAATTAAAAAATATGAATAAAATGTATCGGTTGATCATAATTATTTCTGTACAAACACATCTCCGAAGTTCTTTATTACAGAAGCAGGGGCGGACTGAACTTCCAAGCACATTTCTAAGAACACAGTTAAACAAAACTTAGATTTGACTACCCATGAAAAGATCCTAAGCCTCTGAGAAGAACTTTGATCATCTTTAGTTAAAAATGTTCATAAGTCAAAGTTCAAAAAACTAATACTAGCTTCAGCTATATATGCATCGAACCAATTTCTCTTCTTGCTTCTAGCTTCTAACAAATTATCCTACCTGTTTGTTCACTACCAACTTGTGTGCAAACCCTACTGAACATATCAGCATATGAACATATCAGCATATGTAAAATTAGCTATGGAAATATAATGCAACGATAAAGCTGAGCGCTAGAGGAACTGACGTCAAAAATGACGCATT
Organism: Sarsia tubulosa; assembly: GCA_036873855.1. NCBI lineage: Eukaryota > Metazoa > Cnidaria > Hydrozoa > Anthoathecata > Corynidae > Sarsia > Sarsia tubulosa. The sequence goes on from JAYJMI010125764.1 coordinate 7,094, forward strand.
GTTTTGTAATTATAATGAACAATGAAAGATATTCAAAGTTTTAACGAACCAAGAACTATGCTAATTATACTAATAAACTACATCTAATTAGTGTAGTAAATTATTTACTCGAAGTTAATTATGGTAATTTTATTAAAATAAGAAAAAAATTAGAACATTGGCTAACTAAGTAGGTTAATTAATATAAATAGAATGGATATTACTATGGAAATTACTCTACTAAGTCATATTAATGGCTGCCATCATTATTTTTAGTAGTTGTCAGATTAATAGTTGTCTGAAGAAGAATCAATTTTTATAAACACTTACTCCTTTGTTGTTGATCAATGTGAACTAATGAATCTATCTGAAAGAAGCAACTTCTTAAAATACGCATTTATGAAAATCAACACTAAATTATTGATGAGTTAAATTCAAGCATTGTACAGCTATGTGTTTTTGAGTAGTTTCATTTTCTACTACTTATGTTTATTTATACTAATTTATGTATTGTACTACTAAACATGCAAGTAACAGAATACATTAGAATGTTAGCTACAAAAATACATCTAGGGAAATAACAAGTTATTCCTGCTAATTTTGCTCACGTTTACCTCCTAGTTTTGCTCACGTTTTACCTCCTAATTTTGCTCACGTTCTTTTTGTAGACAATTTTTCCCTCCTAATTTTGCTCACGTTTTGTTTGTAGACAGAATAAATCATTCTATATATTTTAACGGGGGTATGTCCATTCTATATATTTTAACGGGGAATATGAACACTCTATATATAATTGTTAACACTCTATTTATAAAACGCGAGAATTCGTATTTTCAAAGACATTCTTGATAATAAGGTTTTTCCTCCCAAAGAACTCCAATTTTAAACAGAAATAACCTCCTCAAAAACAAATTAGGAAGAGCGCTAACATACAACATTAAATATTATAAACGAGTGAATTCAAGACTTTAATACTGCTTTCTGCAATTGGAGAAATGCTTCTCATAGAAAAAAAGAAATGAAAACAAAACTTCCGAACCAAAAGAAAAACTATAATTCTTCTTCTGAACTGTAATGAAAACCAGTCGCAAAAGCATAAGAGCTTTTTTTTCCCCTACGTCAAGTAAACGTCAGTTCATCTCCATACAACTATTCCATTGTAAAACGAAAAAGAAATCAACCTTCACTTTTATTAACAAATATAAAAAGCAAAAATATATTATAATGTTATCAGCAGAAATATAACTTTTATCTCCGAATGAAAAGATTTTTATATATTTTTTAGATAACTTGATTGAAGTGTAAATGAAGTTTCCGTACTTTTAATCTAGTTTTTGTATGCGTGAATACTTAAATCGAAGACATTCCTTCTTATGAAGTAATCTGCGTATTCATGTGAAGCTTCCGTTAGTTCATCTTGAACACTCATTTAAATTTCACTGAGACTTGTCTTCGAGAGTAATCCCTTTCACAGAAGAATTACTAAGACCTTTCTCTTTCTATCCTTTCACATTTCCTGTCTTTCAAAACGTTGTATCGAGAATATTGCTTAGAGTTTAATGCTAGTTTGATCTCGAATGAAAAATGGTACGACGGTTAAAAGATTTCATATCATGGTTTAACTTTGATCTTAACTTTGATCTTTACTTTGATCTTTGGTTTAGCATTAACTTTGTAGAGAACTCATTTGCTACAAGTTTGTATAGAGATCTAAATTATTCTGTAATATCGAATCCTCATATTATATAATCTTGATATGTCTGCATAAGTTTAACTGTTACAAAATTAGATATTTGTTGATCCAGCTTTCGTGTAAACAAGAGCTACATCAGGAAATATTCCTTATATTCCGACATTAAGCTGTACAAAGAAAACTAATTATTGCCAATCCCACTAAGTACACTGAAGTAATGTATTTGTATTTTATAGGGTAATTTCTTTTGATTACTAAGATAGGAAATCAAATTGTTACAGATCTTTTAAAACTATTTAGGATATTATATTGCCAACTTCCTGTTTAAATTCTATCTAATACTTGTTGTTGAAATATCAGGTATTGATATAATAGGGAAACGTTAACAACAAATAAAACCAAGCAACAAAGCAGAAGGTACTATAGAAATAAAGAACGAAGTCAAACAACCAACACCAAAGCCTTACAAGCCTTCAAATATAGTATGTTGACGAGATGTCAACAAGGGTAAATTTTGACGATACTCTACAGTTTGTGAAAGAGAGAAATTACTTAAAGAAAACTAACTTTATTTATTCTACCTACTTTTCAAAACCCAAAATTTATTTATTTATGTTATATGTAACAAAGTTTTTGTGCCGATATCATCATAAAATACTCACTCTGATCATCACAATGTAGCCTCGTATTCATAATTCAATCTCATTCTCATAATTCAACCCCATCAAATGATGTATGGATTAACACAAAATTATCTCAGTTCAACTAATCAAAAATGCTATCTATCTAGATGATCCAATTTAGTTCACGGACTGTCAGATACAATGCACGGACTGTCAGATACAATGTACGGACTGTCCGATGAGTTATTACTGTATCTACAGCTTTTATTTCACATGTTGTAAACCAGTAGATTTTACATTTAAATCTAAAAACGTGAATTGTATTTAGTTTTCAAAATCTAATAAAAGTACGTAAGACAATGATAATGGCGTCGAGTATCGAAAACGTTCACTTAAAGCTGTCACGTCATTGCACAAATCCCTTCACAGAACCAACGTGCTATTTATAAAAAAAAATTTGAAAGATAAGTTGAGCAAACAAAGATGACATTTTTGGATCGTTACACTTGATCCGTTCTTGTTAGGCCATCCCTAAAAGAATACGATACCGTGCGAAGTATAAGTTATTGTGAGGCCATCCCTAAAAGAATATGATACCGTGCAAAGTGTAAAATCTTTTATAATAAATCTAAGAAGCGAATAGCGCTTAGCTTTTAATAACGTTTGTAGATATATCTCGTTAAGAAACTGAAAAATAACTTACTGCAAACTTTGCAGACTTAGCCTTTTGTATAGTATTTTCGTTTTAAGGTGTTACTTAAAACATATTTCCACCATGAGTATATAATTTTTCACCGCTAGCTTTTTATTTTATTGTTATTTCAATTCCCAATTTAATTATCAGCGATGAAAATTATAGCCCTCGCGGATGAGTTGAATAGGCATTTTTGACTATAAGTAATATTTACTCTGCCGATAACTAAAAAGTATTAAAGAACAAAAAATCTACAAAAGAATATTCCCCAACAGAATTTAAGCCCGCACAAGTTTTCTTTTTTAACAGTTTCAAATTACAGTGTAAAATAAGCAAACTACCTAACCATATATTGTCAATAGAAACACTGCTTTTAATAAAGTACTAAAAAAATAGAGAATGTATTCGCAATTCAAAGTCTTTGATATGGCTAAATCTGTTCAGTTCAACCTCTAATTGATAGCAGTGTATTTAAGATTGACCGCTAATGAACAGCAGTGTATATAAGATCGATCTCTAATGGACAGCAGTGTATATAAGATCGACCGCTAATGGA
>JAYJMI010125985.1:0-10634 GCA_036873855.1 Sarsia tubulosa
TTTACCTTCCCTTTAGTGAAAAAATCATGTTAAAATCTTTAATCTATGAAAAGTAGTGACACATTTTGTAAGACATATGATTTTCAAAAAAACTTAGAAAATCTATGGTTCGGCGACACATATTATGACGTCATCAAAAAAATGCTGAAAAAAGCAAAAAAAAAACATTTTTCACTTTTTTAGTGTGCAAAAGTGTGTGTGCAAAATTTCCTTGTCGTTTTGATAACGTGATCGTTTTAAAAAATATTTAAATTTTAATAAATATTTTTGACTTTTATTTAGCCAAATGAAAATTGTATGCACAAATAGAAGTAAAAAAAGGAAGTAAAGCATATGATATTAATGACTACAAAAAATTTTCAACAATCAAAATGCAATCAAAGCATATCTCACTTAGATTTCAAAACGATACCACTTTGTAACGAAGTTATAGTAGAAATTTACTTAAATACAGAAGTTCTTCTTATATTTGAACAAACTCGTTCTCAGTACCTTATACTTCGATGTTTTTTCCGGTCTACATCGAAAGGTAAAAGAGGTGAGATGGAATGGGATCGATGTTGATTTTTGAGCTCCCTGGTGTGACAGGCAATTCTCTAAAGTATATACCTTTGTTTGAAGGCATTATTAAAAAAAACCAGAGTATTTAGTAGCAAAGTAGTCGTATTAATATAAACAAATCACTACACATACATTTCCTTTTCCAACACTCTTTGCAATTTATAAGTGATTTGGTTATACTATTTCATTTGACTATTTCCTCCATTTTCTTTTTACACTTCATTACTGTCGTTATCAGAGTATTTTAGGTGAATACATTCTCGTCCCCAGAACGTATTCTTTCACGAACGGGCTATCAAAAAATAAAGGAGGTAAGTGGCCCTGGGATCGAGGTTGAGGTGAATAGAAACGAATGCAATATCTAGAAATAACTACAAAAAACACAACCTCCTTCCCAACATAATTTTTCGCTAAATGCTGAGCGATCTTCTCATCGCAAAAATTTACTCTAGGAATGAGGTTGGGAGAATAATTCTATTTCTTATTTCTATTTGGTTATTTGTGTTTTGATCAGTCTAAAGATAACAATTTTATTTTATAAATATTAAGAGTTTTTTATATATTCTATATGGATAGATATGCAGAAATTCTGGCCGAAGTGGGTTTCGAACCCACGACCTCCATGTCAGTACCACGGTGCTCTAACTGACTGTGCTACCCGGCCTACATTGACTTGAATGACTTATGTCATTACAAGCTAGTACAGAGCGAGTCACAACCGACAACTCGAATCCTACTTCACCAGATTTCTGCACGAAGGGAAGGGGGAAGGCAGAGATATATCACTAATATCATTTTAAATTTTCATCCATATTTTGGTAGACAGAAAACTTTTAAATACATTTTCAATACAAAATATTGTATTGAAAATGTCAGAAAGACAAAAAGCTTCTACGGAATAAATATTTTAAGTTTTAAAAATTGGTGTTTTTATATTATTTAACCATGGCGAACTATTCATTTATAAAACATATTTAATTCAACTGTTCTTTTGTTATTCTAACCGTTTTGTTCAACCTCGTTCTCAAGATACTTTTCCCAGGAAAGGCGGAAATATTAACTGAGCGCCTATAAACGAATCATTATTCTGGGAACGAGGTTGCGTTTTGTTTACTAGTTTCCAACAATAATTCAAATGAAAGTTATCTTGATATGATGTAAAATAAATCAGTCAATAAATTACGTAACTCCCCCGACAGTTCCTTCCTTTCAAATGCAGCAGTCTAATTCGTTTAATCTCTTTCGTATTATGAAACATATTTGAAACGGCTGCTCTTGTAATATCAGTGCTTAAATCGTATGAACTTGCAATGACATTGTTTAAATTGTCTGTCCTTGAAATTCTAGTATTTAAAACGTTTGTCCTTGAAATGTAAGACAGGAACTTTGTTAAGAATTCCTTATTCTACTTGACGATAGATTGGTTGTAGTAATAAACATGAAAGTAGAACACCAAAAGCGACAATGAATAAACTGCTTACGTTAGCAATTATGCGTTCATGAAACACAATATTAGCATTGTTCCTAAAATAGATGTAATAAATATTAAAAAAAAAGATTTTAATAGAATATGTTACCCAGTGGATTAGGCATGTAATATAGACGTTTGTTATACGTTCAGAAAGAATACAGAACCCTTTCTTAAAGGAGATCTAAGGTTTAGTCATCATGTCACATATTTATTTGCTTTAAATGATAGTGTTTTAAAAGTTATAACCAATGCCTTTTCAACTTTTTAATAATTTTTATTTAGTTTGCGAGGTATTAACTTTGAAAAATGAAAACAAATATCTAAATGCTATTCCATGATGAATTTCATTTATTTTATCATTTTAAACCTGGTCAATAGACGGATTTCAAAGTGACGTAGTTTGTTTTGATTGCCTCGATAATTCATGAATTTAATAAGATTATTTCTTTACAATCTTTGTCGCCCACGAGACACAAATTGCCTGTCCAAATTACGCCTTTTAATGTACTTTTTACATTGTGCCATTATTATATTATTTAAAGTAAAGAAAAACACAAAACAGTAATTGGCTAGGGATTATATTTGTCACCGTATAATATATCAAAGTGTATACTAGCTCTAAAGGCAAATGTAAACATTGAAACCCGTCATTAGTATAGTACCCTATAGACTAGATATAGTCTATAAAATTTTAAAAGCCGTTTCGCTGTTTTCGCTTTTTTCTGCTTCCCATCTTTTATTTTTCGACTTTTTTAAAGAGCCAATATCCGATGTAATGCATTGCATCTGATTTGTTTACTTCTACTGAGCGGAAAAGTAAAGTTGAAATTCTAGCTAGCCATAATTTTGAACACAAACCGCGCAAAGCATTACATCGGATATTGGCTCTTTAAGAAACAGCTGATCAAGTCTAAGTACCCAAGAGTTTAAATAAAAAATATTTCTGAAACATGATCTAGTTATCTGGAAATAAGACTTTCTTTTAAATAAAAAAACATAATAGCTGATGTGAACATGATATAATGTTTATGATCTATACAGCACCTTCAAAAAAACCAACCCTTTCGGTCGAAATGGATGAATGGCGTTCAAACGGACACACGTTTTTTAGATAAGCTACATACAAGATTCAAAATAGCGTTATATAGATCAGTTTGTGCGGTCTGTGAAACTTTATAACTGAAGATATATTTATTACTGAGATCTAAAAAATAGCTGACAAAAACTTACTTTTATAAAAAAATATATCATATAAAAGACATTTACCTATTTGGTGAAAGATAGAACTTATCGGATATTCCAAGTAAGGAGGTCGTTATTGATAATGCAAATACTATTAACGCTATCCAAATTTGCAATTTAATGTACTTCTTTCTTGCAGGTAATCCTAATTTCGGAAACAATCCGATAAATCCAATGATAATCTAGATATGAAGTATGAATTATAATCTAAGAGACACATTTCTGTTTTTAATTCTTTAACGGTTTATTACTTTTATATTTATTGGCATATTATATTTTATTGGCTCGGACAATTGGCGAGTGTGACTTAAGACTTAGAAACTTAATCTAGGAATTAAGTGAAAAAGCCGTAACCACTTGGAACAGGAGCCTAGTGCCCAGTCTCCACTTGTGAACCTTTGTTTTCCCAATTAAAGGCGAAAAACATTAGAATTTATGTATCTAAGTTTAGTCAAAAATTAGGATTTTTGTTGAAATGACACATTTGTCTAATGTATTATGACCGTGATTGCAGTTTTATATTATTCGCTTACACCAGTAATAAGACTAGTTTAAGTATGTAAATTAGAAATATCATCTACGATCACACGTAGTTAATCCTAGTTAACCGGGCTCTAATATTTTTATTATTATTATTTTATATTTATTCTAATATATATATTAGCAGTTTTCGCCTCATATAATCGACCCCTTCTTTATCTATTTATTTATGAGCCCTAAAACTAGTTTAGACATTTTATATCTTCCCTTTTGTTTGAATCACAATATGATCGCTGGCGTAACTCTACAAAGTTTACTGAGGTATTTTTCGATGCTAAATGACCTCACTACTATAAATTATTTTTGTAAAAAGAAGTACCAGTTTTATCCATTAGTTGCCTATATACTAGAGTATGTATAGTCCTTCTTCTATATTCCCGCCGTACGAAATTTATTTTTGAGTAATCTTCCGATTTTCGAACTCGGTTTTTTTCTTATAAAAGAACGACTAATAGCCTATTTATATACTACTATACCTGGCAAACAAACAGTGACAAGGTTAATATACCCAACCAACTATGAAAGCTTTTTACGTTGACCACGTCATCTTTTGTCAACACGTTAATTCCTGCTATACTTCCAAACACAGTAAAAAGCATGGTAAACGAAAGTGCAAGGAAGTGTAAATAATGTACGCATGTTTCAGTCTGTTTACGAAACACATATGACGTCACAGCAGCTGAAAGTATCAATAAACAAAAAGAAAGTGCGTGAATTATCAGAAAAATAAACTTATTTAAAAGAAAAGTTCATATAAATAGCAATGTTAATTAATGCTGATTAAACCAAAGAATTTTCTATGAACGAAAATAGACTGAAAGAAAATGGACTACCCTTAATAGTGTACAACAATACTTTTTTTTGGTGTTACAGAATTTGAAATATATTTCAAAGGAGTCGCTTTTACCACTGAATTATATTTACCTTAAATAGCCAAAAAGTATATTCTTTATAATGTTAGCCTTTTTAGTATAAGGATCCGTCAAAATCAACATTTATAAAAAACGGTTAAGTGATTTGGGTTATACGTCAAAAAATAAGCTTGTGTACAAATTTTATTACGAATTTAAAAACACGTGTTTTTAAAACCTTAGGGAATAATTTGAATACATTTTTATTGAGAGGGTTAAAGCCACTCTGCCCTATCCAGGTATGGCCAATTCCTTCTTTATTTGATTTCTGATTTTGACTGTAGCATTTGTTCTAGTTTGTTAAAAATTATAGATTTATAGGGTAGGCTTATTTGTTATGAAGAATCCGAAAAAAGAAGGCTTTTTTTTATGTAAACTATTTTTTAGTATCAGTAATGACGGATGCTTACACTAAATACGTGTATATAGTATATGCACATTAAATTCTTAAAAAAAGATTTATGAAGTCACAATACTTCAGTAAATTAACATTATCTCACCATTTGCATAGCAATATATTAAACCAGTTACCATAAATATACCATGTAAATTGAATTCTTTTTCCCCACCGTCCCAGCCTATAAAAAAAAATTAATAATACATGTCCTTTCTCATTCCTACAAACTTATTTTTTTTTGCAAGTGACAATGGTATGATTTTATTTATTATACCATTCATCAACAAATTATATGAAAAATATTAAATGCACAAATGTAATAAAACACAAAGTCTAAACATTATAAACTCATATATAGCCCCAAGCATTTATTAGGAAATTAAAGATTATATAGAAAACCAGTCAATAACACTACCTCGACTGTTCTGTGTACACCTAACGCCTAATAGTCTTGGGGAAGGTGTGTGGGGGCGAGAGAGTTGAGCCCCCTTTGCTAAATTTGATATATAAACGATATAGAAAATGAGTATTGGTAAAGATAACAACCTACATGTTGACATTACCTGTTGACGTTATTATTTATTTTTATCATTTACCCTCATTTTATTTTCATCAATAAGTATATCAACCTCGATCCCAGGACTTCTTTCCTCTTTTACCTTATGATGTCGATCTGTGAAAGAATACGCTCTGGGGACGAGATTGTAAGTATATACCTGTCATCAATATGCATTTTCACTACCTAAATTTTCTTAGAGCCTTTTTTAATGCGAAATTTTGTAGATGTTATAAATGTTTTATTGGAAAACTTTTAATGGAAGAAATTGGAGATTATATTCTGATTTTATTGAAATTTAGTAAATCAAAAGAATAGTTAGAAAAAAATCAAGCTGATAAATCTTACCTCATGGTATTTGGCAGATCATTAGTAAATAATTCTAGATTTTTTAAAAAAGCTCAATCACTTCTTGATTCATATTGTTTAGCGATTTTGAAAGGTATTGAAAGTTGCTTAAATGACTGCATGATACTGAGGAAGTAGGGGTTAATTTGTAGACCAAAATCCCTTGAAGTTGGACCTTTAAATTTAGAAAAAATATTTAATTCTGTTCAGATTATGAAATTTACTAGGAATCTGGAGCGTCAACAACTTCTTCCGTTTACAATCCCTGACATTAGGATAATAGATTTACTTATCTAATTTCCTGAAAATTTGTAATGGTTACAACAAAAAATAAACTCGATCGAAAAAAAAGGAGCTTTCAAAAGCTGTTAATTCATTTCAAACTTGTAATCTGAATTTAGTTTGTTAAATTGAAATCGAAATATGTTTCAAAACTATAGACAAGACTCCAAGTACTCAATATAACAAGTTTTTACAAGTCAACATAGCCACACATTCTGATTGGGCTTGAAGATAAAACGTTTCATAAAGAAAACAAAGAGAATAAAGTCACTACTTTAAAGGTAGCCTAGTTTCGGCCATCCTTTCCAAAAAAAAAATGCCGTAAAAAAAGCCGTACGGAAAAATGCCGTAGCTTTCCTATTTTAATTTTTTTTTGCAGTTTTAAAGAAGAAGGGACTACACCTAGTCTAGACTAGGTATAGTCGTTCTTTTTATGGAAAACCCGGGTTCGGGAGTCGGAACGGGAAAAGCGGAGAACACCACTTCTCCGCCACTCAGATTACGCAAAAAAAAAAGCCGTACGGGAAATATAAAAGAAGGACTATACATAGTCTACACCTAGTCTACTTTAAAGGAAGAAAGTAATGCGAAAGAAGCTTTCGGGAGTTGAAAAAAACGTCGAAAATTTTTGCGAATTAACTTTCGCGAATTGCCCCTTTTCAGTGGTAGAAAAAAGTTTTCCAATTAGTAATTGGAGGAAGACTATACTATGTATAGTCCTTCTTTTATATTCCCGTACGGCATTTTTTTTTGTGTAATCTGTTTTTTCCATTCCGACTCCCGAACCCGGTTTTCCATCAAAAAGAACGACTAAATGTAGTCAATCTCTTACCTAAACCATTTTGATAATTAGACATCCATATAATCAAGGCTGCTATACAGCATAAACCGAGCACTTCTAAAACCACTAAAGCTATCGCAAATGCATGGCCGATTACATATTGTTTTTTCAGTCTCGAAGGAGAAGGTATATCGACATCCGGTGGACCGCTTGAATAACTATCATCGGTTAACGTAAATTTAGCTTCAGTGTATGAAAGTGCATCATCATTTAATAAGATCGGACTTTTTTCGTTTTCGATTGTTTCGTTTTCGTTATCGTATGTAGGGTTATGTTGAATATGGATAAATGTCTTTTTGCCGTCTGGTTCCATTGGAAACATCTATTTTATAAATGATATGTTAAACTCTTAGACTCTTAACCCTTTCTTAAAAAAAATCCAACCTTAAAAATAATAGGAATACGTAGTATTGTACTGGACTGTAAGGTTGATATTTTTCTTATTAAAATACTCTGAATTTATTGATAAGAAGACGAGTTTCACAAACAATTTAAACTTCCAGTAATCAAGGGACGCAATATAGATGTCTATTGCATGCGTTCAAAAAGTAGACAGTGTCATTTATGTACATTGAACGTATGTAATACGTCAAGCGTCCACTTGGCCACAATCTATAACGAAAAAAATTACTTACCTTGTTATAAGAAACTATAAGTCAAGAATTGTACGTTGCAGTACTTTAACTTCTTTTAACACTGTCTAACACCAGAAGATACGACGGAAAGTTCTTTTAATGAAGACCACTTTCTTGTTGTAAACAACTAAACTTAGTGTTGGATAAAGTTCTTTATTGTGCATAACTGTATGTTAATTCTCGTTTTCTACTTGTTCGAACATTGCTTATTTGAAAAATATAAACAATGCTCTGTCATGTTTTTAATAACAACAGACAAGCTTATAATGATTCAAGAAATTGTTTGTTGTAAAAATATTGTATGAAAATATTATTCAATATTTATAATAAACCAAGGGAAACACATGCAAAATAACTTACAGTTATAAAATCTTATTTTATAAAAAACTTGCATTATCTTTATACAGTTAAATTAAATACTTGTAAATTGTTTACTTTGACATTATAGTGATCCAATATTCGTAGCTATAGCAATATCAAAAAAAAAGTGGATCTTGTTTCATATGAATATGAATTTCATATGAAATATGAATTTTCATATGAATTTCGTATTTAAAAATAAAAGAAAGAGAAACAAGTATCGAGTAAACCAGATCTTGAGTAGTCTACGAATATAGACCACGCTAAAGCTTGGTCTATGCACATTCGCAGGAAAAGCTATCTGAGAAAAAGACTGCTTTTACCGAGAATTTTTGTTTTGATTATAAGAACCAACAAGAAAGGTCGTAAATTCTTTCGCTAATGCGCATGCGTTTGGTAAATTCTGAATGGTTTAGAAATAAATATTGCGCGAATGTTCATAGACCCTAGAAAAACACGTTTTTCGTAAAGGGTCTATATCGTAGGCTAGATCTTGAGTTGCTGAACAAAATCTAACTAATAGTACAAATATATATCTTACTGTAAGATATTTTTTTATCGTAACTACCCCATTATTCTCTCGACCTATAAAAAGTAGCCATAAACTTCAACCTTGTTCCTAGAGTAAATTATCGCTAAGAGAAGATCGCTCAGTAGTTTCTTCGCATTCCTCTCTTGCGAAAAGTTATTTTGGGAACGAGGTTGCCATACACTTTACTTTCCAGTAGAATATATAAATAAATCATCGGTTCAAAAATAAATATCACTCCAACACGAAATTTATACTTTTGTACTAGTTAACCATTAATGTAAATTACAATTACAAATATTTTATTAATTTAAAAAATTAATTAGGAAATTTAAATTGGTAATTAATTAAATGAATTTAAAGTATTATAAACTTTAAATGCAAACATCGGAGTCAACCTCGTTACCATGTTTTATTAGGATGCCGATGAAGAAACCCGTAAATATTAGAATCAAGCATCGGTTGAGTTAGTCTTCCTATAGAATAATCTATAGATTGAATTTCAATTTTACTTTACTTTTCATTTCATTTTCCAATAAAAGGTTTGGTGGTACTTTTTGATTTTTACTCGATTATACGTGGTTGCTATTACTGTCGGTTCGATGTCTATCCCAGGGCTTGTTCCCTATAATCGTACGCCAGGGCTTGTTACCTATAATCGTACGACAGGGCTTGTTACCTATAATCGTACGACAGGCCGCAGAACAATTGAAAAACATAATTTAGCATTTAAGTTATCTTATTGTTTGAGTTAGGGAATAGGCAAAAAGTTAGTTTTACTGTATAAGACAACCTCGTTCCCAATGTGCGCCTAAAAACGAATTAATATCCTCGGAACGAGGTCGGTGTACGCAAAGATCTTAAAATGTAAATAATATATCAAAATGAAGACATATATCAATTGCAGAAAATGACAACAAAATTGGTTTTACGTATAATATACAGTACATTTTGTATTCTGTATAAACGAAAAAGTTGTAATTGAAAATTGTAACTAAACAATAACTATTTAGTCTTTGTTATAACAAATAAATATTATAGATATGTGAACAAGTGATGTTAATGTAAAATAAATGATCCAATACACCTATTTATGTAGGCATCCGCCATTACGGATTTTCAAGCTTAAATTTCAGAAAAAATGAATGCGATATTTGGAATCCTCGTCAAAAAATATGTCTACTCACAAAATTTTATCAATTTTAGATAATCAGAGCAAAAGTTACAAAGGTCTAATTTTCACAAAAGTACGGTCAAATCTCTTATAAGATTTTTTTTACCCTCTTATTAGTTACCAGTCTCTTTTTACCCCCCTAAATATAGATTTTTAAATTCTTATAACTTTTTTTCTAAAGAATAAAAAACAACGAAAATTTGCACATAGACTTATTTTTCGACGAGGAATCCAAATTTTTTAGTTGTTTTGCATATAAATTAATAATAAAAAAGTTCAAAATGGCGGATTCCTTACGGTAAATAGGTGTATTAACTTAAAAGAAGTAAGACCGAATGGATGAGCTGTAAGGTACTGTTCAATTTTCCGACAGCTTTATAGTGAAAAATAAACCAACAAACCAAAACATTAACAAACCATTCAATTCTTGTTAACTATATTAAGAAGTTGATGATTTGTTGGTTTCCTTCCTATTTTTCACTATAAAGCTGGTGGATAATGGACCTTTCAAGGATATTGGACGCCATTGGCACACGGAATAGTCAAGTTGGACTTCGAACTTTGTTTCGTACTTTATATGTGAAGTATTTGGCGAAAAAAGTGTGAATAAAATAAGTCGAAAGATTAGATTTTTAAAGAAAGCTTACGAGACATTAAATTATATTGTAAAGCAAATAATAGATGACGAGTTACTTTTCAAACGTATTGCTATAATACACCTCTTTAGCGTAAGCATCCGCCATTATGGATTTTCAAATTTGAATTTCAGAAAAAATGAATAAGATAT
>JAYJMI010126428.1:0-10626 GCA_036873855.1 Sarsia tubulosa
TTAAAAAAAATGAGCGGGAATAATTAATAACAAGGTTAGATTTAAAAAGAAAAGCCGATTTCAAAAGCTGAAACAAAAGAAAAAAGTGACGTCATGGCTTTCAGCTAATTTGCGCTCAATCCATCTGGGGATGTTATATATCGTTGTACAAACCGAGCATTTGAGGAAATAAAGTGCCTCTAATAATAAGTTATTCAAAGTTGGTGAATTTAGTTCAGAAAACATTCTAAGCAAGAGCTTGTATGCATTCTGTTCCTGGCCTGTCCTAAACAAAGGATCGCCTTTGATAAGCAGCTGGTTTACGGTATCAACAAACTATGTTGGATCAATTGGATTATGGTCAGCTTCGAAATTTTTTTTCTTTAAGGAAAATATGAGTTGAAGCGCTTTCAAAACCGATGGCTGAATGGGACATTTTGTTTATTGCATAAAAGAGAGATGTAACAGAAGATAAGGCTTGCAATATAGATGGTATATAACCGATAATATCTACAGATCTACTAATCTAGTGTATAGAGTCTTGAGCTCTCATTGTGAAGACATGGCTATCTGAAAAATTGCAATTTTTGTTGACTCATCAGTTTTAGGGATTAGTATGGTAAATTTGTAACTGAAGAACGGTAAATCAAAACTCAACAAACAATACCATTATTTGATACACTTCTTGACGAGCTCTGTTCGATGAATAAAGCTATTTTTGAAAATTTATGTTGCAAAGATGCTGATGTAAGCAGAAAATGAAATATCAGTTTTGTTCCTTAAACTATGATAATCACAATAACACGAGGCTCTCTTTATAACAAGGTTAAGTTAGATGATATAAACTCGATTAATAAAGCCTAGTTTCCACTTACAATTATTTCGCACGAATAAATACATGCGAAACTTTTCCGGGGGAAATTTTTTCTTTACCTTAAAGGTACTTATGCACGTAATCTCAAAATTTAAGGAGACTTTTTTGACCCCCTATTTTTCTTGGATAAATTTAAAGATCTATCAAACATAAGCTTCTGGTACAAATTTCAGCCATTTTCTATTTGTAGTTCCAAAGAAAATGGCTTTTTTTGACACAAAAATCGCATGTACTTTGTGATGCCTACACATATTGGGTATGAAACCCGATTTTCAAAGTGCTGTTGTGGGCTTATTTCTAAGCTACAGAATGTGAAATTTAGCAAATTGTTTCCTTGTTACTTTTACTTTCTATTGAAAAGATTACTGATAGGATATTTTTTCCTGATATTTACGTGCATAAGTACATTTAAGGGGATTAATTTTCGCGAGCATTAAATTTCGCGAATTTTAGGCGAAAATTCGCGAAATTTAATGTTCGCGAAATACGCTTTTTCGCAATTTACTTGGAATTTAGGGCAATTAATCCATAAAAACAGTAGAAATTGAGTTCATTCGCGAAAATTAATACTCGCGAAAATTAATCCCCTTATTTGTTTGCTATTATGATTGCCAAAGGTAAGATAGTGCGGCTATCCAGCTTCATCTTTGGGACTTGGTGACCCCACCTATCTTGGCTAACTCAACATCTTGTATAAAAAAAGAGATTTTTTTTGAAGTCTTGGTATATTTATTATACCTGTAAAATCAAATTTAAAACTGCTATTGTATAGCTGCTAAGCACATCTGGCATATAAATTCATATGTGTTATCTCATTCTCCAGGAGGTGCATTTTCAGTTAAAAAGTTGTGTTTGCGAAAAAAAGATTCTTTCTAAAAAAATGAAGCTATCAAAAAGGAAAATACTATTGCTGTTTATTTTAAGAAGACAATTTCTTGCAAAGTAACAAAAGGAAAACTAGACGACAACCAAGGTTTTGGGTGCGGCCAATATTCAGAAGGAGAGACACAAATGGAGAGTATCATTGTCTTGTTAGAGAAATGAAACTTGGAGACCATGAATTATTTTCCTAGCTGTTTAGAATGCTTCCTACTAAACTAGAAGAACTTTTGCAGATGGTCGGTCCCTTAATAGCCAAGTTAAATTTACGACGGAAAAGTATATCGGCAGAAGAGAGGCTGTGTGCAACTCTGAGATACTTGACATTGGTCGTATAATTAGTGACAACACATGCTATATGGGACAGTTTGCTAGAAAATGGTTTTCTAAAAGCTCCAGAAACTGAAGATGATGGGCTAAAAATAGCTTCAGATTACGAAAAATTATGACATTTTCCTCATTGTGTTGGAGCTATTGACGGGAAACACGTTATAATGCAAGCACCAGATAACAGTGGGTCTTTGTTTTTTAATTATAAAAAGACATTTACCATAGTATTTCTTGCTGTTATGTTTGTAATACTAATTATTCATTTGCTGTGATTGATATAGGAGAAGCTGGTCGTCAGAGTGACGGTGGGGTGTTTGCTAATATCAATATTGGGTACTCAATCACTCATGAAACACTCCATATTCCGAATGCTAAAACATTACATAATTCAAATACTGTTTTTCCTTATGTCTTTGTTGGGGATGACGCTTTCCCATTATGCTATAATCTCATAAAGCCAAACTCGAGTCAACAACTATTGGATATATTACAACTTATTGCCAATTATCAAATTTGTAGAAAAAGAAGAAGAATTGATTCCTTTGGTATCCTTGCATCAGGCTTTAAAATCTTTCGGAGTTCAGTAAATGCTAAAGTCAACACTGTCGAATCTATCACAAAGGCATGCGTTGCTTTGCATAACTATCTTATGAAGTCCGCTAAAACCACCTATTGTCCTCGAGGTTATGTAGATTTCGAGATAAATGATGAAGTCGTTTCTGGTTTGTATCGAAAAGAAATCAGCAATGAAGCAGGGTTAGGTGAGTTAAAGGAATTGTCTCTAACAATTTCAGTAAGAATGCTAAGGAAGTTCGAGATATTTTCTGCAACTAGGTAAATGGAAAAGGACAAGTGCCATGGCAAAAGAACATGGTCTATGTGTGCCTCTACTGAAACTGATTGGAAATTTATTGAAATTGTACCAAAAGAAAAACTATTTTGAAAGGAACCATACGTAATGTTTTTATAGACTCAATTTCCGCGCTAGAGACTGTGTTTTTATTTCTAAGTTTTCGCGTTAGGACTCTATTATATTTTAAACCCTACTAAGACTAGACAAATTTTCAACAAGTATCAAAAACCGAGCAAATTAGGTTAAAAAATATTATTTTCTTTTAAAAGTAATTTAAAATCATTAAAAATGGTAGTTTTTTCCAATTTTTTGCAAAATGTGCTGAAGTCAGCAAAAATTGCAGACCTTAAATTACCAAAACCTATTACCAAAACCTATAGTTCCAAACAATCGTTAATATAGAGAGGGGAAGTAATACTACTATAATGTTTAGAAATATGACTAAATCAATAAAACTTTATATTTGTCTCATAATATAGACGTCTGGTATTATTTATCCTCTGGTGCTTTTTATCCTTGAAAAAATGTACAATAAAATACTTACTCGTCAACATCAAGTTGTTCAGCGATCAAAGTTGTTATTTTAGCTTTGAGGATCAATTTTCGCTTCTTGTTACAAATAAGTTTTAAAGAGTCTACTAGACTTAAAACAAAAAGCTCATCGTCACACTTTATCTTCCTCCTCATTTAGCGCACTGATGAGCATTCTGTCGACTTCGCTGATATCTGGTGAATTTTTCTTCCTTTTGTTGCTATTTGTTTCTTTCGACACTTGTGTAGTTAAAACAGGGTAGTTAAAACTGGGGTAGGTAAAACAGGAGGAGAAAGTTGATTTTAGAAATCTAATCCTGAATCTATATTTACATTTTGTGGTTGTGGTGGTGGTCGTACCACATTGCTAGTTGGTTTTCTTCTAGTAAGTACATATCTTGAAAAAGATAATTCATTAAACATTCTACAAGTGGCTTTACTTGCCCCTGCACCAGTTTTCGATGCCTTCCTTTCTCTTTCCAGACACTTTTAGTAACTGTCGTATAGCTTCTTCCATTTGCTTTGCGTTTCTTGAACTATGTAAGAAAAACAGCACAATTTTTATAAGTAATTTCTAAAATATTGAAATAAGTTAAAACAGTTAAGTGATAATAGTTGTATAAATTTTCTTTAAAAAAACCTTGTAACAGACGTTTACTTTAAAGGAAGAAAGCAATGCGGAAGAAACTTTCGCGTTTTTCGCGACTTTTGGGAAATTTGCGAAAGTTCGAAGCCGCGAAAAACAGTAGTTTGAGCAATCGCGAAAGTTTATATTTTAAGTTATTAAAGTTTTATTTGCGAAATTAAGTTTATCCTATTAATAATTAAAAATCCTATTTCCTAACAAAATTAGAACGTTTATTCTTTCTTTTTGTGTCAACTGGCGAAAGTTTATTCTCGCGAAAAATGACAAAAGAAGCGATTCGCGAAAGTTAATTCCCTCAATTTTGCGATTTTTTCTTCTCGCGAAAGTTTCTTCCGCATTACTTTCTTCCTTTGAAGTACTAGAAATAGTTCTTTGAAACCTTTTAAAAGTTCCTTTCGAAGGTATTTTAAACGCATCTTTTCTATAGAAAACTATCAAAATATTGTGTAAATATTGATATTCAGTGTATAAATAGTGTAGAACACGACACAAAGGCCTCAAAATGCTAGTTTAAAAGCTTTGATATAGAAAAATACTATATACTATACACTAATACTACCTGGTAAATTTAAATTCTTAGTGATTTGACCCATGCCAACTTATTTTTATTAGCCTGTTTATATTCTGGGGATGATCGATCCGATATACATTTGTATGACTGGACTTCAGCAATAAGAATTTGCCGTTCTTGTTTATCTTTCTTTTTGGAAGTTTAAAGTTGGAGGCTGGTTTTTCCTCAAAGTATCAAGGATGTTGTACGATTCTTGTTCTGCACTATTATTGTATTGACTATCCCCTTCAAACTCATCCTCTTCTCGACCTTCCGAACCTGTTTCTTCTGGTGTAAAACCCTGATGGTTTTGTTGGAAATTCATTTTAGAAACTGGAAGCTCTAGAAAGTATTGTGATGCTTCCTGCTGTTGATGGAGTTGCAATTCTTTAGAAAGGCAAAGCTGTTGTTCAGGCGAATTTAGTTGATACTACGGTGGCCCATAACTGCAAAAATGTTTCTTTAAAATTGCAAACACATTTGATTAAAATACGAACACGCTGGATAAAAATGCGAACACATTTAATAAAATTGCGAACGCGTTGGATAAAAAATAATACGGACACTTTTATAAAAATATTGAAAATGAAAATGAAACCGGGACATCGAAAGTGAAACTATATAACTAATAGGTTAGTTTGACCGGGGAAAGATAAATGTTTTGAGCGGGTGTTGGCAGGTTGATATCATACTACTGTTCACTCACACTGGTTGATAGTTTTGGCAGGATAAGTTGAAATGTTGAAACGAGGCATATAATTAGCTAGTTTAACATGGTGTCAGAAATTAGCAGAGAAACATAAAGAAGTAAGGAAACTAAGTAAAGGTTATGTTGTGGGTTGTGTTTCTTAAAATAAAAATCCCTTAACCTTAACAATAAAAGTATCCCTAATAATAACGAGTCGTGTGTAACCGTTGTATATATAATAGAACTGTGTTTAAGTGGCAGGCAGTAAAATAAGTGAATTAAACGATTTTACTGAAATTGCGATTTTACTGTTGATTGCGATTTTACTTCAGTATACTTAAATTATTTTGAGTCATATTAATAACTTTTTTAGATTCATTTTTTTATGTTTTAGGTGACCCTGCTGACAATTGCAATACTGTAGCTAGTCTAGAAATAAGGGTTGGAACTATGCGATAGTATACTGTGAAATTAAAGCGGATCATTTCAAAAACAATGGAATTAAAACCTTTTATTTCGCTAATTGGTTTTGATTATAATTTGTATGTTATGTGTGAATCATTGATATAATTTTTGTTGTTGTTCTTGTTGTTGTTATTTTACTTGTGTATATCTGTTTTGTGTTATCTTGTTATCTCTCCTGATATTTTCAATTTCTATCTGAACAGTTAAACATTACTAAAGCTCTAAATTAAATTTTAGCTTACGCTGTAAAAAACATATTGCTTTGTGTATAATATATTGAAAGTTTAATTATTTTACCTAACTTCGTAAAGAACTATTTCCGCATTTTTTGGGACTCGGTAGTTCATGAAATACTAGTTACTTCTGTGGGCTGCCGTATATTATTTTAAGAGATATAGCTTTCATTAAATGGCATGTTTTTAATATCCTGTTTTTATAATTGAAGTAGTTAAAAGGTAACGTAGGTAAAATATCGAATTTACAAGGTTCATCCACCTACCAAATTATATTAATAGTTTCCATCTAAAAGGTTGTCTGTAAGGGCATATTAATTGATACTATAGATTGATTCATGTAGGCTTTAATGGAAACATCAGGTGCTAGTATAGTACTAACAAGTAGTATTAGCACGGCTAGACTAAAAGCAGTGAAAGTAGCGAAAATTAGCATACCTTATCCTATCTATTACGATCACTGACGCTGTACAGAAAATCGGAAAATAATAACTAATGATTTTTAAAGAAACCTACGCTGAATAAAGGATATCTTTCCGAAATGTATGGTTCCATAGAAAAATATCACTATCAAAAACCCACCATTTTACTTTGACTCCTTCATTTGTTTTCCCAGAAGCGCGAGACATTTTTAACTCTTTTGCTTCTGCAAAACATTTTTAAAAAGAACCGACTGGAAGCTAAAGGGCGCTAATGCATAATAAATAAGGTACCGGTCATCCTTAACCGTATATACAGAATAAATGGTATTTTATTAAATTGCATTATAAAAAGGATACATAGTATAAATAGTACATCGATTATACATGAGATACACACAAGACTTAAGTAAAGGCATCAATCGCATATAAAATATAGACAGGAGAAGATATGTACGCTAGTATAAATATATTATGTATGTAAGGCACTAAAGCACCCAAAAATATAAAGAAAGCACAAAGTCACGAAAGTAGGAAGGGATCCAAGCCGGAAGGCACAGACAAATATAAACACGTAAAGCACGGAAGCAGCAAGTGCACACTAGTTAGTGAGTTTCTTAGATTACTGTCCAATCATATATGATATGTAAAAGAGTCGTCTGGGGTTAGAGCGGAGAAGAGGCAGGGGAGAGCAACCTTAAATAATGCTTTCATCACTCTTTACAGTATTTTGATCTCACACCAAACAAAAGCAAATAAATATCTAGTGTTAAACTAACCTATTAAATAGTT
Source organism: Sarsia tubulosa (assembly GCA_036873855.1). NCBI lineage: Eukaryota > Metazoa > Cnidaria > Hydrozoa > Anthoathecata > Corynidae > Sarsia > Sarsia tubulosa. Next base: position 7,240 of record JAYJMI010126428.1, read on the forward strand.
TCACTTTCGATATTGCGCTTTCACTTTCATTTTCATTATTATAAGCAAACATGTTTGCATTTTTATGAAACACGTTTGTATTTTTTCTCAAACATGTTTGTATTTTTTCTCAAACATGTTCGCATTTTAAGCAAACGTGTTCGTATTTTAAGCAAACGTGTTAGTATTTTAAGCAAAAGCGTTTGAATTTATATCAAATGTGTTCGTATTGTTATCAAATGTATTTGTAATTTTAAACAAACGTGTTTGCAGTGGTAGGCCATCGTATCATACTGTTGGAACTGTATTCAGCTATGTGCAGCTTCAAGTTTTTCTTTGTTAATTTTTATTTCACACAAACAGAATTATTTTGCTAAAAATAGACTTGAAGCATGCGCAAAACCTTTTTTACGTCATTTCGCGAGAAATAGTTTTGCATTTCGCAAAAATAATGTAAGTGGAAACTAGGCTTAAGTAGGGTGGTACGGTGGCCCGTAACTGCCACAACAAAAGATAAAACTTCACGTCAAAAGAAAGAACTTCACGGCAAAAGAAAGAACTTTCACGCCAAAAGTAAATTCCTCACGCCAAAAGAAAAAACTTCACGGCAAAAAAAAGAACCCCACGGCAAAAGAAAAAACTTTCACGACGAAAGTAAGTTCTTCACGCAAAAAGAAAAAACTTCACGCCAAAAGAAAAAACTGTCACGACGAAATTAAAGAATTAAAAATAAAACAATTAATATATTTAATTATGTAAAAAAAAGTTAAAAAAGATTAATCGAGACAAATAACCGAGTCAAAAACAACAACAATCAAGGCAAGGCAATCAAGACAAAGTAATCGAGTCAAAAATAATCGAGTCTATGAACACGTGTAATGCAATAAAACAACAACAACGAACGAATCTTGCTGAATGACTCATTGCAGGTATATATTGCCTTTTTAAAATGAATACAGACTCTAGTTCAGAGGAAGATGTAGCTGTTTCCAACTTTGACGAAGAGGTAGTCATCAAATATTACTTTCATATAGGATTTAGTTACGATGAAATTATATTTTTTTTAAAAAATCCTCATGATGATAAAATAAGCTACAGGTCACTTTTAAGAAGATTAAAGTTATATGGATTGAAACGAAGAAATGTAGAAAGCTGTGCTTCACTCCAATGAACACACAGCGAAGTACGAAATAGAATAACTGAAATGATAGATGGACCTGGATCAGCTGGAGGCTACCGGACAGTATGGCATGCTTTAGAAATAGAGAATATGAGTGTACCAAGAAGTATCGCACAGAGTTTGTTAAAATAAATTGATCCAGCTGCTAGCAAAAATAGAAGAGGTCACAGACTACAGAGACGACGTTATGTGGACCAAATTTTGCTTGGCACATTGACGGATATGACAAGTTGAAGCCATGGGGGTTTCCTATACATGGAGCCATAGATGGGTTTAGTAGAAAAATTCTTTAGTTAAACGTTACACGATGAAACAATGTTCCTGATAATATTGCATACTTTTATTTGAGCACAGTTACTACCCATAGAGGTTGTCCAGCAGAGCTAATAACTGATCTTGGTATGTACATAGATATGTATCCTCGCAAAGAAATCAAAGAATAAAAGGGTGGTGGTCTCTTTTCCAGGACTTAGAGTCTAAACATGTCATAGATACATCGTCGGAAATAAACATGGAGGCATTATGGTTTTCATTTTCATTATGGTTTTCATTACCACAAAAAGACCTTGATTTGGTTAAAGAGCATTGGAATGCGCATAGAATTAGGAAACCGAATTATGAGATAGTTGCAGGTCGACCTGATGTCTTATATTATTTACCCGAGCAAATTGGTAGTTCAGATCAAAAACAGAACGTATCAGATAGCATCATAGATGACGTTTCTAATCATATAATTATGAAAGATTACAGTAATGATTATGCCTGTTACTTCAACTACGTCACCAACCACTTAGGCATAGTAAAGCCAACCAATTGGAAAGAATCTTTGAACTTTTATGAGAAACTCTTATCTCATATGTGAATATACCATATCAACTGATTGTTATTTATAGTAATATTTGTATATGCTTTGTAAAATTGTTTAACGATGTTTATGCTATATATAAATATCTTTTTGTTTTGGGAAAAATATGGTAATGTTTGAAACATTACCATATTTTTAGTATTAATTAGTATATTAGTATACCATATTAGTATTAATTTTTAATTGGAAAAAATGTGGGATTAGTAGGGGCTAATAATAACATGCATGTGCATTTTTGGCAAATTTTGTGCTTTTCGCGCAGATGAATTCTCTCGGAGAAACTGGATCTTTACTGTTCTTCTAGTGTTAAATGGGTAAATTTGCAGGTACAGTGCGAAAAGAGCATATTTCGCGCGGACCAAATGATATTTTTCGCGGAATAAAGTTTATTTTGAGAACTAAACCAGTTTGAAAGACCGTTTTTAATGTACTAGAATTGTTGAAACAACCTTTAATTTTTTATCCATTAAATGTCTTTCCATTAGTGTATAAAATGGTAGTCGTACGTAATTTTACAGTTATTAGGGTCTCTTTCGAAAGTGTTATTATTTTGCGTTCGATATATGTAGAAAGTGGTTTTAACATACCTCGAAAAATCCCCTTCTATTTCCAAAGCAAAGTGAAATCTATATTGTAATTCATATACCTTGAAAAAGTAGTCGAGAATTTCCCTCAAATTGTCAAATGCAATACCTGGTCATTATATTTTATGAATTATATATTTCAATATGAAAAAGATTAGATGTTTTTCTCCCAAAAATCCCTTATATGAAAAAAAAAACGATTTGTACTATATATAATTTATATACACAAGCTTTGGAAAATTATAGTTTTACATAAACGAAGTTAAAAATTGGTTTTGCTCGGATTTAGTTATATCGGATTCGGATTTTGCTGATCGTATTTTTTATATCCTAAGTGAACATTTCAGAATATAGATCCAAACATTATTGATACATCAGATGGGTTGCTATAAGACAACCAAAAACGTATTCGTAATGACGTATTCTTCGCAATCAAGCAGTCGTGATGATTAACAACTAGGATAATCAAACTACAATCAGAAACTTTGGTAACAGAACTAAATAGTGTACATATAGCACATTGCTATCTAAGCTACATTGCATGTTCGTATATCCTCCATACAAATGGTCAAACAAACGAAATCAAAGTCAATAGTTGTGATTATTAAAGGGACTTACTCGGGTGTTTTGGTCAAACTTTGTAAAATGAAAGAAGCATTAGCATTCTGTTAAAATTTGAGGCAGTTTCTGATGCATTTTTAAAAGGCACATCTGTCAAAAATTCTCAAAGTAAACCTTTTGGCATTTTACATTCTTCATTAGACTGGCAAATAATAAGT